>MJUU01060095.1:2683-33931 GCA_002080025.1 Modiolus philippinarum | reverse complement strand
GGAAATGCATTCAAATGTCTTCTCCTCTGAACCCACTGAGCCAATTGGAACCAAACTTGGTTACAATAGTCTTTAGATGTTTTCCTTCAAAATTTTTGATTTTTTTGTTCATACCTCATTCAAGATGGCCGCCAGCAGGGAACATAGTTTAACATAGGGACCCTATGGGAAATGCATCCAAATATCTTCTCCTCTGAAACTACCAGGCCAAATTGAACCAAACTTGGTTACAATTGTCTTTGGGTGATCCCTTCCAAAGTTTGTGATTTTTAGTTTGTACCTCATCCAGGAATTAAAATTAACATTTGCTGAACTGATTTATCGTATGAATGGGTGGTCTATAGGTGACAATGAATAAAACCAGTGACAAGGTGAGCGATACAGGCTCATGTGAGCCTCTAGGTTTAATAGGGGAGGGGGCTTCGTAGGAACATCTGATCGTAGATATTTATATGCAGTCTTTGAGTCTGAATATTTTTTTCTCGCTGAAAGAAATGCTGTCTTTTTTCGATTTATATGTACTCGAGGTTTTGCTTCATATATGTCTTCCTAATTATTTGTTCCACCTTCTGTTGTGCATTCAAACAAAGGTTAAATATTCATGTAACATATTTCGTCAACACTTTTTAGCACACCTCGCCTAAAAGGACATTTGAGTTATCGCCATCAATTGGCGTTCGTCCGTCGTAAACCTTTTCCAAAATCTTCCCCTCTGATATCACGGCCAATTTCAACCAAACGTACTCTGATTATTACCAGGGTATCTAGATTCAAAATTGTGTCCGACGAGTCCGAAGACTTTACAACATGGTTGCTGTTACTTAAATGAAATATAAATTGCTTTTTTCCAAAATAACTCAAAAATCAATGCAGATATCACAATTCTGACATGGGGTAAAAATGACCAGCATTACGAGACCTACCTGCCCTGCAATTTCGTACAAAATACGGAAATCTGTCTTGGAGTTATTGGCCCTTTTTCATAAAAATTTCAAAATTTTAATTAATTGATTGATTGATGTTTTATGCCAACTTCAGCAATATTTCAGCTATATTGTGGGGCGAACTGTTGAGTATATTGACCAGTTTTAATAAATACATAAAATATAAATAATAAATACATAAAATATAAATATAAAACCATATAGCTTTATATAAGTAAAAACAAATGTGTGAAATCTTAAAAAAACATAATATAAAAAATTTTGACAATATTAGAAATTAGAAACTTGTTCAAAATTGATCCATTTAAATCTTACTATGATTGAACGATTTCGTCACCAGCGATGTTTGTAAATAGGTCTTTAAGACAATCAGCAGAATGAAAATCAAGCCTGCTATCGGCAACATCTACACATTCAATAAAAACATAATGAATTGTATAAGGACAATTGCATGGAATACATTAAGGTCGATCATCACTATTGAGAATACAACTATGTGTTGTTCTAGTTTGTCCAATACGACATCGGGTCAACACTACCTGTTCCCTACGGTTTTAGCACAGGAACCGACCTGTTTACCGACGTCTGACTGTATTCCATGCAGTTTATTATTTATTTGCAGATCCCATTTGTCCTGCCACAACTTTAAAATGTATTTAACTATCAAGACTTCATGTCAGTGTACGAACTGGACAATCCACCATCTCGTCTAGTGCATCCTTGGCCTCCTGGTCAGCAACTGTGTTTCCATAGATCCCCACATGACTAGGGGTCCAAACATAAATGACTTCTTTGCCTAATGCTACGTAGAATTCGACTATATTCAAAATAATTGGGTGTTTTGTTTTTTGGACTTTCAATCCCCAATAGGCATGAGAGTGAATCGGAACAGATCATGAACTTATTTGATTGCGATAAAGCTACAAATTTAAGTGCTGAGTAAATAGCGTTTACTTCAGCAGTACATATGGAACTAGAGGATGGTAATCGGAGATTAGCTGTATGTTCTCCAAATATTGCCACAGAAGCCACTCTGTCTCCATCCTTAGAGCCATCTTTGTAAATTTGCAAGTATTCAGGATGTTCAGATTTAATTCTTGCAAAGTCCTGCTGGATAACCAGAGGATTAGCATCAACTTTTTTGTGTTTGCGTAGTTTTAAATTAAATGTTGGTTTTGGGTTCAGCCATGGAGGTTTTTTCGGAGTTTCTATAGGAGCTATTTCATCTAATTTTATATCAGCAGTTTCACGATGTGGTTTGATACGAAGACCAAAAGGTTGTATAACGTTTGGGCGTTTTTCATAGTCAGCTTTGTGAAGAGGTTTGAAAACACAGTTGTGAGCAGGATTGGAAGGATACGCTTTTAGCTTTGTTGCATATTGTAAACCCAAGTTTACGTCTGTCTTCCTAGGTTGGTTCATTAGTTTACGTCTGTCTTCCTAGTATGGTTCATTAGCTGCAACAAAGAGACTCTCCACAGGAGAAATTCTGAACGCACCTAATGAAAGACGCAAACCTTGATGGTGAACGATGTCTAGTAATTTGGTATATGATTTACGGGCGGAACCGTAAATACAACATCCATAATCTAGTTTTGATCGAATCAACGATCGATATAAATTTAATAAAACAGTGATATCCGCACCCCAGTCGGTACTCGACACATTTTTTAAAATATCTAACGGCTTGAGGTATTTGGTTTTTTAGCATTTTGATATGGCGAAGAAATGAAAGTTTACTATCAAAAATTAAACCAAGGAACTTGGCTTCTTTTACATAGTAATGGGGCTATTTTACAGTTTTAGCTCTGGATCTGGGTGCATTTTCCGTTTACAGCAGAAATGCATTTCAACTGTTTTAGAACCGGAAAATTTAAAACCGTTTTCAACAGCCCATTTTTCAATTCTGTTTAAGCAGAGTTGCAGTTGTCTTTCTATATTATTTATGTTTTTGCCACGATAGCAAATCAGAAAATCACCTACATAAAGAGATCCATTTATGTTATCTTTTAAAACCTAGGCCAAACTATTTATTTTAATACTATATATTGAGACAGAGAGGTGGCTTCCTTGCGGAACACCCATCTCTTGTTCAAATGAGTCAGAAAATGTAGAGTTGACTCTAACATTGAAATCGCGATCCTTTAGAAAATTCTCAATAAAATAAGGCAAGCTTCCTCTCAACCCAATATCAAAAAGATCTTTAAAAAATCCACATTTCAATGTTGAATCGTATACATAATTCCGGACATACGGGATATCGATTTTTCGAGTAGGCGAAACATTGGGAAATCACTGGTAATTGCATGGAAAAGACCCGAGTACAAATTCTTATTATTTGAAAATTAATGTTATGAATTTTTCTCGTTATTTTAAGCATAAAAAGGCTTTAAATCGATTTTAACTGAGAAAATAAATTAGATATCAACATCGAAAGTTCCCATAAGCTCAGATGAAAAATCTAGAAAACAACACCGACTCGGGTGACTTCCGGTTAATTTTATGTGCTCTGTGATTGGTCAAATCATGATTGTGATGTCATCACGGAATTATGTATGCCTTTTCTATGTCGAAAAAGATAGATACAGCATGTTCTTTCTTTAAAAATGCATTTCCAATGAATGTTTCAAATCGAACTAGATGGTCTAATGTGGTCCGACCTTGTTGAAATCCATTTTGGATGTTCGACAAAAGACCGTTCCATTCGAGATACCAAACAAGACACGGTTGTTTATCATCCGTTCCATTGTCTTACAGACACAGNGGAATAGGTACTATCGTTGCTTGTTTCCATATAGATGGTAGTTTTCCCGTTTCCCAGATTTTATTTAAAAGGTTTAGTAGAATATCCAGAGTTGTTATGGGAAGATGTTTGAGGAATTGATAATGAATATTGTCAGGGCTACATGCCGTGTCATGTGCCTTATGCAAGGATTGTTTCAATTCATCCATCGGAAACAATCTGTTGTATTCCTCTGTATTTTTAGATTTAAAGTTAAGTTTGTTTCTTTCTTTTTGTTCTTTAATTTTCTAGAATATGGGTCCTAGATTTTTAGAAGAAGAAAATTTCTCAATAGTTTCTCCAATTTTATTTGCAATATCTTTTTCAGATGTTAAAATATCTTGTCCATTTTTGATGTGATGGACATTAGCTTTTCTATTTTACCCTTGATTTTTTGTACTATATTCCATATTTTGTTCATAGGGGTATGGCAATTTAATTTTGAAACAAACTTACGCCAAGAGGTGCGGCGGGCAGTTGGTCGGTCAAATTTTTAAGTTGACTCAGACTGGGGTTGAAGTTAGGTGGTAAATAAACAGAACATAATATGATCGTTTTATCTAAAAAATTTCTCACTGCAACAGACTGAAGATCGGTATTTTAGATCAACAGTACTGTGGACAATATTGTTGTTGACGGGAATGGTAAATCTGCCAGCAGCTCGTTCATTCTCATGTACATAAGTGCTGTAGAGGGAGTGGTTCTTTACGTTAAACGTATCACTTTTCTTCATGTGTGTTTCCTGAAGACAAAATGCGGCAGGATTAAAAGCTTGAATAATTTCAATAAAATTAATCTTAAAACATCGGCAATTCAATTGAATTATATTGTTCATTTTAGTCGTGTTTTTGAGATATTTCCCTTTCGGGAAACTGAGGGATGACGAGACGATGGACCACTTACAGACGAAGACCTACTGTGTGGTCGTACACTTTCGATGCTGTTATCTGGTTCGGATGTATCCATGTGGGAATCTAATGTTCCCCAAATGCCTGTATCCCACCACGGTTTTTGGCGTGGACCGGGTGTTTTAGGATCTACCAGTGTCTTCGTCTGAAGACAGGCTTCTCGTATCTATTAGATGTGCTAATAGATGAATTGGGCCTGTTACATCTACTCTGTCTTTCACTATTTTTATTTTTTGATTTTGTTTTATCTGCAGAAGATGAACGCTCTGTATTGATGGAGGATTATTAGAAGCAGGTTTTGTTTTATTTAGTTTTAGTTTAATATTAGAAGATGATTGTCCTTTTATGGGAGTTGAAGATTGTGTTGACTTGGTGTTTGAAGTTGCTGTTTGTTTCTTATATTTAGTTTGATGATCCTTTGAAACTGTTATAGCAGGCATTTTTGGGGATTTTGGCTTTCACATGGCCAGGTCATAATTGTCTGCGTCTCCACATGCGACAAAATAGGCCGTTGTCTTACATTATCTGCTTTTGCAGGGAAATTTATAAAGGGGACAGTCCCTCGATGAAGACATATGCTCGCCACTAGTTTGCACATTGCAGTGGTTTACTGCAGTCAGTGCCCTGGTGTCCCTCTTCCGCGCACCTGAAGCATTTCAATTTGCCATGAAATTGTTTGGTGCCATGACCAAACTTTTGGCAAGTGAAGCATGTGACTGGGTTCGGAAGGCACTTGTCCACCTTTATTCCCAAGGGTCCTAATTTCAAAGATATTGGTGAGATAGATGAGTTAAATGAAATCAGAAAAGTGTTAAGTTTTACCGGTGTTCCTGTTTTTTTTGGAAATGAATCTTTGAATCTTTGTGACGCCTTGTGATAATAGCCCGTCACAAATTTCTTCATCAGTGAAATCAGCAAGATATTGACTTCTATCCCGCAAGATACCTCTCCTACTATTTAATGTTTTGTGTGGAGAAGCCGAAACTTTAAAATCAAGAATTTTGTTGTTACTTTGATGTTTTGATACAGTTTCAATCAATAAATCACCTGAACGCATCTAGAGACATTTTTAACGGTTCCAGCAATTTTTGTTTTGTCTTTTCTATTACAAGAGGATTAATTTTAGAAATGGGCTTTTCGGGTGACCCAGTCAACACTACGAATTTAGTCCAGTTGTTGTCTTCAATTTCGGGAACAGAATCATCAGATTTTCTTTTTTTTATTTCGAGCTGGTTGATTTGATGTTTGTTGTGCCATGTAAGAAGGTAATATGTTTCACCATCCTTGTCACCCATCCACCACGGAGTGCCAATAGGGGCGATGCTTTTATTCCAGGGCTGTCCACCGGAAAGCACCAAGTGTTCCAAAGATGGTATACTCAAGTAGAGCGTAACCGTCAGGCACTGAAGGAGAGCGTACCACTTGATTAACCCATAAGCCACCGCCTTCTCAAAGATAAACACCATTGATTAAATAGGTTAATGAGAATAAGACATTCAAAAGACTAGTTTTTAAATCTCATTTTTGGGGATATCTTCAAGGGCTTGACATGACCAGCCGATTGATCGGACCGGGTCCATCCGGCCTCCCGTTTAGATGATATCAGAGCCAAAGCAGGGTATACATATGAAAAAGAAAGGAAATGGGGTAAATGTCAAGGAGACAACATCCCATATCCAGGTTAAAACGACCCAAAACAAAACAGCTAGGGGTCACCATATGGTCTTCAACACAGTGAGGAACCTCACACCATATAGTAAGCCCTAAATGGCCCCGAAAGGTAAAAAAGTGAATAAATCAATGGAAACAAACCACATCCAATAACAGCCTGTATTCTCAGCCCAAGGGATATTTACGGCCGCAAGTCTGAATACAGGTTCGCACCAACCAGGATCTCGTCAACCATCGACACGGGTTTCGACAAACGGCATACGTGTCACCGCTGTTAGCGAGACTCATACTTCAAGATCAGAGGATGCTGCGGCCCTATTCATAAGCCGGGACCGCACACGACGGCAAAATTTGAATGCTTTTTCATAAAAAGAAAACTATAAGAGATAAAGGCCAATTTTGAAATGCAAAAATGTTCGGTATATCAAGGTCCACCAACCTAGAAAAATTTAAGAAAACCCGAATAACTAATTAGGAGTTATTGCCCTTTATAAGTCAAAATATTTTGTAAGTTTATATATTATGCCTAATATTACAAAAACGATTTGGAAAAGAGGTTAAGATTTAATGCAAAAGTGTGCAGTATGTCAAAAACTACATTTGATCTCAATGATTGAAGTTGCCGACTTCATCCAAGATGGCTTTAAGAGGGGAACTGGGCTTAACACTGGCCCAATGGGAAAACACATTCAAAGATCTTCCATGAGACTACCTGCCCAATTGAAATCATACTTAGTCACAACTGTTCTTAGTTGGTCCCCTTTGAAAAATGTGTCCGAGGTGTTCCCATCAGATCCGACATGAACACAAGCCAGGAACATAGTTTATTATTGGACACAGGGGAAAACTTATTCAAAGATATCCTCTGAGACTACTTGGACAATTGGAATCATACTTGGTCCAAACTGTTGATCCCCTTTGAAAATTTTCCAGTAAGCCCCATCAGAAATAAGATTGTCGCAATCGGAGATCATAGAGTATCATTGAAACATAATGGAAAACCCATTCAAAGACCTTTTCTGAAACTACTTGGTTAATTGGAATCAGCCTTGGTCACAATTGTCGTTCATTGGCTGACTTTGAAAAATGTGTCTTGCAAGTCCCCATCAGATCCAAGATAGCCGCCAGTGGGGAACTTAGTTTAACATTGGACCCTATGGGGAAACACATTCAAAGATGTTTTCCTCTGAAACTGCATTGGTCCTTTGATGGCTCACTTTGAAAAATGTGTCCAGTAAGGTCACATTAGATTCAAGATGGCTGTCAACGGGAAGCATAGTTTTACAAAAGATCCTATTAAAATGCAAACAAAGATCAAGTCTTCTGACACATTGGGTAATAAAACATTGAGGTATATTACCATACTAGAAAATTCGAAAAGGAACCTAATGTCTCGTCCGCTCACTACATTGTCATTATAATTTGGCCTATATTCAGATGAGTTTCAAGAAATAACTTGTCTTAGAGACTTTTCATACCAAAATTGGTATAAGATAATTTTGTACAATGACTGTCTTCAATAAAATGTTTGCAAAAATGTTGGATGCTAAGTAGAATTAAAAAAAAACTGTTCTTTTAAAGTTTCATGAAATTTTCCACCACTGGAATCCAGGATTTGGGAAATTTCACTATAGAAAATAATTATTCATACTGTAAGGATCTGAGAAAGATATGGTTGCTAGGTAGAATTCCAAAAAATAACAGGTCTTTGAGAGTTTCAGGAAATTTGCCAAAATAAGAATCAAAGATTTTTAGAATTTGACTTTTAAAATGATTATTATAACTGAAAAGAACTGAAAAACTTATGGTTGCAAGGTAAAATTCCAAAAATAACAGGTCTTTGAGAGTTTCAGGAAATTTACCAAAACAAGAATCAAAGATTTTTGCAATTTGACTTGAAAATTATCATTTTAACTGAAAGGAACTGAAAAGGTTATGGTTGCTAGGTAAAATTCCAAAAATAACAGGTCTTTGAGATTTCCTGGAATGTAAACATAAATTGGAATCAAAAACTTTTGCAATTTCTTTATTAAAAATGTTTGTTTGATTCAAATTTAATAAAAAAGCATTGTTGCTAAGAAGAATTTCTAAAAACAACTTGTCTTGGTGAGTTTCAGGAAATTTACTGAGTTAGAACCATATTATTTAATTCTTTCTTGTTCAAAATTATGCTTGATACTAAATCATTGTTAGAATTTGCAACTGAATGGAAAGATTTCAAAAAATATTGGTCTTTGACATTTTCAGGAAATTTACCAAAGTTGGTACCGGAATCAAAATTCCAACAGCCTATTACGCATTGGCTCATTTTATGCAGAAATGTCAATTTTAATGTCTTATATTAAGATTCAAAGACTCTATTCTACTTCTTTACAACTAATATTTTAATTTAGATAAAAAAAAACTAATTTCAAATTTGGAAAAAATACAGATATACCCAAAAAAATCCAATTTTTTTTCAGTTTTGAGGTAATTTTCTGACCATCATCTAACTTTTGACAACTTGTTGTAAAATTCCAATAAGATTTATAACTTCATTTGACTTCTAAAAAGCTTTAACCACAGGGTTTGATAAATTTCTTGCTCAAAAAACTAATTCGAAATACGGTAAAAAACGGAAAAACTAAATAAAAATTTTCAAAATTTTTCAGCTAGAGGTAATTTTCTGACCATTTTCTTGTTTCTGTCCAAATTTCAAATAATTCCATAAAGATTTGATGAAGATATTGATATTTAGAATATGTTAACCACAGGGTTAAAATAAATGTTGACGACGACGCCAACGACGGAATTTTGGATCGCTATGTCTCGGTTTCGCGACTTTCGTCGCGGGCAACAAGAATGACACCCTTGTCATTGAGATTATTTGTACTGTCGATGCAAGCCTTGGACCAAATGAGCTACAGACCCCTGAGTGCCTCTGATTTAATATCATTTGTCCCTGCAGTAAGGGAGAAAATAAGTCGTGGTGTAGTTATGGAACAAGCAAAACTTCTGCGGGGCCTAAAAACAACACTCAAGTTTAAAATCTTTTTAAGTATTAACCAATCATTTCTCAAATTGGGGTTAAGAAGTGAGAGGCAATGAGGTAAAAATAACAAAACACATTAAAATTAAAAACAAGATTCGGATATATCGATACATGAATTTAATATAATCGGATAATTCCATAGTTCTACTTTTTAATAGTGTGACAGAAGTTTAACCAAAACATCAATTATCTAAAATTGATATTTTGTGCCTCCCTGAGAATTATTGAGTACTCAGTTGATGTATTTGGCTAATAGTCCAGGTTCCTTTTTTCCATAACCTTTACCATACGGATTAATTCTGAAAGGCTGATGTACTGTCTATTTCAACTTCCTACGAAGTCCTTATCATGGTGCTTAATTAAAGTTAGTTAAGGGGGGGGGGGCAGAATGTTCGCTCGCGAAAAGTGTATTACAAACAAGCGGAACTTCTGTAAATTTATCGAAAAATGATAGACACACACTTTGTTCACATTTATATCAATACAAATTCAGTTGTTGGTGATTATCGTATACTGCATGAGCAAATATTTAAACTTAACGCCTTAAATATACTGAGGCTTCATTCCGTGTATGGCACTCGTAGGATGGCCTTTGTATTGGATTTGGCCTCCTATTTCGAAATATTTGGTAACGAGCACTTGTTTTTGACTACTTTTGAGTCATTGTTTTTCCATATTATTTTATTCGTATGCTGCTGATGAGAGGCTACTCCTTGAAACACGTGTACAGCATAACAAAATTTACTGTTTATTATGCTTTGGTATTTTTGTATTTTGTTGCAATGAAGCAGAATTTGTGCAATAGTATAACCTGGGCTTCCTTTTAACTAGAACCTTCACACTGAGCGGTAATTTGCTAAAATCTGTAATTTTCTTTGAATTGCAAATGCAAGAAAAAAATTTAAAGGATCGTCGTTTGTGTAATCCTAAGCTTTCTTGAATGCTTTTATCGTGAACGTGTGTCATGATGTATATTTTATGGAATTAAAACCTTATATATAACAATAAAATATGCAGGGAACAGCAAATTGCTTTTAGCTCTTCTATTTCCCTTGAATACCAAACCAAAAATATACAAAACTTAATTCAGACGAAATATACATTTGTATATATTTAGGGCACAAAAGATTCATTCATAACATCTTACATCAACCCTTTCCCATCTTATTCAAAACAAATTACACAGTAATTGATTCGATCGAGGACACCAGCTGCTTTCTGAACCGAAGCTCAAACTTTTTTTTCCTGTCCCATGGAAAGAGTTTGGTCGTAGGATTCAGGTTTGCAGAGTTACAGAGGCACATTTTGTTCAGCAAAATTAGTAGTAGCAATAAGGGAAGATGTAAAACAAAACACATATACTTGTGCATGATGATGTATAAATTGTTACATATTGACTATTTGTTAATTGTAAAAAAAAATGCTATGGCCACTATCCCATTGTTTTTGTTCCTTCAGTGAACCGATTTTGCAAATACATTTCATATCAAAAACTGTCTTAACAAGCCATCTGTTCGATATAATTGTACAAAAAACTATATGCATATACCTTTTCATATATCAAAACAAATTTAACTTCTACAGTAGCTAATTCAAAGCAATTTGATAGAGACAATTTTGTTAACTTTTTGTAACAATTCGCTACTATTTCAAAAGACTATGATTTATACACTCCAAACAGAAAATATATATTGGTTCTTTGTGTCACTTAGACAGTCCGAATTACTCAGAAATTGCTTAAATGAACACATTATTCATATACCTTTTCATATATCAAAACAAATTTAACTTCTTCAGTAGCAATTTCAATGCAATTTGATAGAGACAATTTTGTTTACTTTTTGTAACAATTCGCTACTATTTCAAAAGACTAAGATTTATACACCCCAAACAGAAAATATATATTGGTTGTTAGTGTCACTTGGACAGTGCGAATTACTCTGAAATTGCTTAAATGAACAAATAACAGCTGCAAATAAATTACAGACAACAAAGCTGTAACAAATATTAATATCATCCCAAGCAAGCATAATAGAAATAATTTTACAAAATTTCGAGAAAAAAAACACTTGAGCATATTTTTCAAAATGGCCGATCATTTGACCAAATTTTACAGCTGAATGGCAAAAGCCTTTTCTGGAATAATACAATTAATACTTTTCTGAAATACTTTTTGAAAATACATTTATATATTTTTTCGCTATATTCACAATTGAACACAGTTATCAATAATTCAAAAATTATGACAGATATGAATATTGTATATGTACAGAACAAGCAAATAGATTTAAAAAGTTCAATGTCCTCAGTTGAAAAAGGAACTAAATTCGTGGATTTTATATAAATGATGATGAATATAACTTTCTGTTCTTTTTAATTCCTGAAACAAAAATTAAATACCAAAACATATATTTTACAAAACATTAGTGTCGTAAAATATCTTTTTCTGGAATTACCTACATTGCCTGCGTCTAACGTCGCAAGAAACTAAATACCAGCATAAATGGTGATGGGAAGTTCTATGAAATGTGATGTGCTAACATAACCAATAATATTAAAATGACAACAAAACTCCTTCTTTTTGTATTAAGATATATCTATCAATTATCCCTTTCCAAAAGTAGTATGATACACCTTTTACAAATTGTATTATTGTTTGCTAGAACGATGAAAAATATTAAGCTTTCATTGTAACTATTACATGTACCCCTAGATGAAAAGAGAGACAAATTTTGGAAAAATGTAGAAAATGGAATCCCTTTACACTAGAAAGAAAACAGGAAACCTGGCTGAGTTCCTATATCAAATTCATTTGCTGTTTGGTCATTTTCTGTTATGTTAGAATCAATTCCACTGCTTCAACAACTTTGACAATTATAAATGGCCTTTTAACCCAGATTTGAGCTTCAATCATATTGTTATATTGAATTATTTTTATATCGATAAGGAAAGTTCATTAATTTTTTGTTTAAATCTTCATATGGAGACATTTGCTTTTCTTTCTTTCTTTTTTCTTTTTTTTTTCTTTTTTGCTGATTTCTTTTTTTATACAAAATGAACTGCCCCCCTTTTCTGCTTCTGTATTCGATTGCCAACCCATGTATTTAATCTAAAGACATCTTTAATAATTTGATGTCAGTCTGTGTAAATTGATTGAAAAACCTGATATATTCTAGATATTACTGAATTAGAATGCAACATTCGATGATTTCATACATTTTAGATATAAACGACCACAATGCACTCATCTAGTCAGCCGTCAAAATCAAATGTGGAGACGTTTGAAATTCATGTACATATAGGGAGAAGTGAGAATGCTTAATATTACTTGAATTTTATTTGCAATGGAGAGACAAAAAATTTCGAAATGGCTATCCAAAATTACTGTAATATCGATGATTTGTTGTTCTTAATGATTTTTTAATTCGTAGTATAATTCTGACAACAATAAGAGACACTTAAACCTGTAAAATATAACAAAGGGGAAAACTATCCTTCCTATCATATCCAAATGTGGATGTAACTCCTTATTGCCTGGCTTTGTTGATAAAAGTTTGTGGGAAGCTATAAATGTATCTATTACAAAGTAAACAAATAAAAACCCAACAAGAAATAGACAATTGTTCTCTATCGATTGTGATGAAGAATATGATGGTCGCTTTTTATAGTATCTCATTTGCAGTAACAAAATTGTCAAAATTGCAGATGTAAATGTCACTAAAACATTTTGAAATAAATAAATAGATCTATCCGTTGTGTCCTCATCATAAACGCTAATGAAATTAAGCGTTTCGAAAAATATCAGTCCCCACATACCCAAAACTAGGAGAAAAGAACTTAGTGTCAAGCCCTTTACGCGATAGCCAACAGGGATACATATCTTAACAAGAAATATATAACCCCTTGCAATAAATAGAAATAAAATGATTTTCGAAATCACACCAATTGTATGAAAACATGGACTGATTATATCAGGCAATATATTTTTCTCATACAATACAGTCAAAACGAGTAATGGGCAGTTCGTGATTACTCCAACAAGTACAACATATTGTGGTTTTGTACAAATTCGACGAGTTGATGCATATTCCATTGAATCGACAATTAATGGTGTCTCCTCTGTTACTTCTAACAATTCTTCCGTATTAACAGGATATGTGGACAATTCTTCAGTGTTAACACGATCTTTTTGCGATTCTTCAGTGTAAACAAGATCAGTTGACAATTCTTCAGTGTTAACAGGATCTGTTGACAATTCTTCAGAGTAAATAGGATGTTCGGACGTTGGCCAAACCGAGGCTAAGAGTAGAACAGCCAAGAGACTGAATTCTAACATTGTTGGTATAGTATATGGGTTCGATAATTCAATAAGGTTTTGAATTTGTGAATTATTTCCACAAGTAATATTTTTGTCGAACCATTCGAATTTGTTAGAAGGTTGTAATTGATTAAGTAAGTAGAAATTCCATAATGTTACGAATGCTCCCAGTTGAAATATCAGGCTATAATGATTCGCAAATGTTGGTTTAAGTTTTGATTTTAGCAAATGCACGAAAAATCCAACTTGAGCTGGGTAATAAACTATCCGGAGACCATGAATCGCAATTTCAATCTTGCAAAACACTTCAGATGTTTTCTGATCACATTCTGTGTAGCAGGCCAAATGACAAGAAGAGTGAAAAATGCATCCTATGGCAAATAAACACAAAAATATAATCTTGAGTTTAGATCTTTTTGTTGTCTCATAACGAACCATGGATGTCGAATTGTAATACAACCAAATTGGCAGACATATGCAAGATAGCAAGCCTAATACTTGTTGTATGAGTAACATGACAAGAGCCCTATCAATATCTTCGTTTTTTATCGATGGTTCTAGTTGGTTGGCAAAGATAAGAGCCGATGTCACAGCCATCATAATGGTAAGTACTATTACACTTGCTATACTACCATCATGATACGAGTCCTCACCAGTCACCCTTCCTGCTTTAATCGGTAGTGATATGAATTTGATCAACATGCTGGATAAACTGCAAGAGAAGAAAAACAGAAATTAAAAACGAGAACGTATAGAATACCTTTAAAAATATAAAAGCACGTGTCAATAGGGAAAACTTGACAAACACCTACGACATGAAGTATATAAAACAGTTAACTCGTGCGCTCCGGAATAGTCAGCTCACTCTGCCACTAAACAACATCCGTCGTTACCCTGAAGTCGCTATGATAGGGTCAGTAAGTCTGGTTCTTCTTTTACTTTTAAAATAAGAAAAAATACTTAACACCTACTTTTGATCAGTAATTGTATAATAGATATTATTAATTCTCTTTTAAGCTCACCTGACCCAAAAAGTCAGTTTGAGCTTTTGCAATGATTTGATGTCAGTGGTCTGTCCGTTAACTTTTTACTTTTGAAATTTATCTACTGAAAAAATTACCAAAAAGAAAAAACAAATTCGACAAAACTTTACAGGAATGATGTAGGGGGTCCTTTACAAAGATAGCTGTTTCGTTCCGATCCGACAAAAAACATGGCCGCCAGCCCCCAACTAACGTTTAACATTGGACCCTAAGGCAAAAACTGAACCTTACAGAAATGATGTATGTACGGTCCATTACAATTATTGCTAATTTTGTTACGGTCCGACAAAAACATGGCCGCTAGCGCGGAACATAGTTTTAACATAGGATCCAAAGGAAAAATCACATTTTCATCTTCTTCTATAACAACTGCAGCAAATTCAGCCAAGCTTTACAGAAATGATTAAAGTCCTCTACAAAGAATGTTCATTTCATTCCGATCTGCAAAACAACATGGCCGCCGGCGTAGAACTTAGATTTAGCATTGGACCCTATGGGAAAAATCGCATTTTCATCTTCGCCTTTGAAACCACTAAAGCTAATTCAACCGAACTTTACAGGTACTAGTATGATGTATGGAAGGAGCTTTATAAAGATTGCTCTTTTTGATCCTATCCAATAGACAACATGGCAGCTTGGCGCATAGTTTCAACATAGAACCCTATGGAAAAATGGCATGTTCATCTTCTCCTCTGGAACCATTTGTTCAGATCCGACAAAATCATTACTGCCAGCGGTGATCATAGATTAACATTTGACCCTATGGAAAAAAAATCATTTTCATGATATGCCAAACATTTTTTTTTAATTTTGAAGCAAAATGGTATGTACGGTAAGGGGAATATTTTGTCCCTTAAATTAATACCCATATGTTTGATAAAATCATGTCTCAAATGACAATTCAATATCAGTAAATCTTAAACCTCGACAGGTTTTACACTAGAATTTTCGTTTGTAGAATAAATTGAACTCCAAAATTCGACAAAATAAGCATTTTCACAAAAATGGAATAAAATGACCAAAATCCTTACATATTTAAGTATAGGAAACATAGAGCGCATGCCTGTGCCAATGAGATTTTTGCATGAAAAATTTGCAATTTCATATTCTATCAGCATATCAAAAAATCCCATTGACACAAGCATGCGCTCTGTGCTTCCTGTGCCAAAACATGACCGAAAATTGACGAAAATTTGTCAATTTTCGGTAAATCTAGAAGAAGCATAATATTTGTGACGCAACAATCAGGATTTGATGACGTAACTGCAACAATTTACTTGCGTTTTGAATTAAGCAATATATCAACTGTGATATATCAAGTATAGTTTGAGGAAAAATTCCGTTTGAAAATATAGGTGGGTCTGGGAGCCAAATATGCCTTTTATCATACACACTCCTTTAAATAAATTGCACTGCAATGATGCATAGAAATTTTGTTTACAAAAAATTACTCGCTCCTATTGGTCTGACAAAAGCATGGCTGCAAGTGACTAACATATACCCTAATATTAGACCCTTTCTTTAGTCATCAGCATAAAAATGGATTAGAAGCACTTTATCAGGTGAACATTACAGGCTCAGTTCTCATGGCCTTTGGATAGTTATCAAAATGTCATTGGCTTCGAGTTCTGATTTTTCATAAAATGTTGACTTTGAAATTTATTCACTCCATGCAATAAAAACACCTTGCCAGAAATATTTTACATCCTTTTCTTAGACCAAATCATTGGATACTTGAAGCATCTTAATTTTCAGTGAACATAAGTTTAGAATATTTTAAACCATTAATATTATGTTAAGCATTCAGCATTTCAGTTGTCCCAACTTTTTATTTCTACATCTCAACAATCTTGACTTATATCATCTGGTATGCCATGACTCTAAAATTAATCGGTCACCTATCGAGATGGTCCGATCTATAACTGTATACCGTATATCGGGTTATTTTCGCGTCGAGTTTTCTTCGCGATTTTTGTGTAAAACAGGCCATTGAAAAATTCGCTAAGTTTATAATTCGCGTTTTTATATTCAATCTAATGCATCTGAATGGGCAGAGAAATTCACGCGGAGGCTAAAATTCGCGCATGGTTGCATACCGCGAACATAGCGAAAATTAGTCACACGCGAAAAAGATCCCGATATACGGTATCTGTTTATTATGTGACACCAAGAACAGTCTAGCCTGGCCTGTTTAAATTGTGTACGTTTCGCAATGTAAATTATTTTTCTCTTGATATGCTTTTTTTAAAATGCGTTTCTTAAATTTCAAATCTAGTACCTTTTGTGATATAAGATGATAATACCCCTCTCAAAATAACTGTATTATAATAAAGATTCAATAAATTCACTTACCTTGTAATTTAAATTAGGAGATTGATTATTTTGACCATGTATATTAATCAGTGAAATACGATTCTTTTACCGCTCTCGTAATTTACCTGTCGTTGAGTTGTTCGGTGTCAACAATCAGCGTGGAGTTATCCAAAGTGTTTTGAAGATTTATAATCTGTAACTAACTTCCTGGTAGACAAAAACAGAGTGCATTTTGGACTAGATTTTTCACTGACATTGAATGAATACTTGTTCCTTTCGATCACAAAGAAGAATATTAAGAATTTAACAAAATCTTGTCAAATATTCTGGGGTGTGTTTCATTGCTTTATTTGATTTTGAACAGAAAACTAGAGTTCACTTCATTAGAATAGCAAAATACCAAAGTTGTTGTGAATTTAGTTTCTGCATGTGGTCATTTCGACAACCTATGTCTCCTCAGTGAACATTTATTTTGGTAATCCACGAACCGAAATATGTGTTACAGCTGAGAACAAATTACCAATAGGATCAAAATAGAAAGTCAAAATGTGCGAAGGACAAAGCTATTTTTAGTTGTAAAAAAGAATCCTAAATTTAGAAATTGCTATTGATAAGAAATTGTAATGCCGTATATCGGGATTTTTTTCGCGTGTGTCTAATTTTCGCTATGTTCGCGGTATGCAACCATGCGCGAATTTTAACCTCCGCGTTAATTTCTCTGCCCATTCAGATGCATTAGATTGAGTATAAAAACGCGAATTATGAACTTAGCGAATTTTTCAGTGGCCTGTTTTACACCAAAATCGCGAACAAAACCCGACGCGAAAATAACCCGATATACGGTATCAAAAATCTAATACAAAGTCAAGCATCTTCGGGTGTTGTCCTAAAGAAGATATGTGGTCATGGAGTCAGCAATCCATTAGATACTTAAATTGCAAGTTAACCAACACATCAGTCATATGAAATATATTTAGTGGCTCACACCTAAAAGCAAAGTGAACGATAAACACATTAAATCTTGTTCACAATGAATCTCAGTCAAGTATGTTTCAGATATAGATATATTACCGAAATTTTGCATTTGCTTAGATGTTAAACCTGTTTTGCAATGCAAATTATAACGTAACTTGGATTCACAAATATGAAAAAAAAATGTTGTAAATGTCAAGGAGACAACATCCCATCTCCAGTTTGAAACTATTTAGGGTCACCGTACGGTCTTCAACTCGGTGAGATACCTTATAGTGAGGAACTTAACACTATATAGCAAGCCCAAAATAGCCCCAAAAAGTGAAAAGTGAATAAATCAATGGAAACAAACCACATCCAATAACCCGAATATCCAGAAACTAAAATCTTATAACAAGAAAAAAATTAGCCAATGACCAACATATTCCTGACTTTGGACAGGCGCAAATATCGCGGTGGGGTTAAACTCGTTTTCTTGGATCCAAACCCTCCCCTATATATGGTGAATGGCTAAAAAATAAATACACAAAAATAGTAATGGTGTATTACATGACACCCCGCCACGTTTCACAAAAGTTCAAAGTTAAAAGGTGCATTACTCCAGAACCTTATGTAAAGCTGAATCTAAAATTACACTTGGCCTGTGTTTTGTGGTAATCAACTTATATACCAAGTTTGAAGACAGTATGGTATTCCATTCACAAGTTTTCAGCCAGAAACATAAAAATTTGCAAAATTTCAAAGTTAAAAGGAACATAATTCCAGAACCGTTTGACCTGAGTTTATTGGTAAACCACTTACATACCAAGTTTGAAGATAGTGTGTTATTTTGTTAACAAGTAATCAGTCGGAAACCCTAAAATTCGCTAAATTTCAAAGTTTCAAGGGGCATAACTCATGAATCCCTTAGACCTCTGAAGCCAAAATCGAACTTGACCTGAGTTATGTAGTAAACAAGTTACATGCCAAGTTTGAAGACAGTGTGTTATTTCGTTCACAAGTTATCAGTCGGAAACCTTCGGGGGCCGTCGAACGGACAGACGGACGGACGGACACACGACTGAGGGTATCACATAATACCTCTCCACAACGTGTGGCGGGGTATAAAAAGACTCACAGTAAAAATCAAACTAAAAAAGTCCAACTTATCAAATATACTTCGAGTGTAACAACAAATCCAAATTTTATACCAAACAGTGGCAGTAAAAAAGACTTTAAAATGCTCTTTGTGTAACGGTCTATGGTAGGAACCCAGGATACACAAATATATATATATATATATATATATATATATTTATTTATTTTTTTTTATTTATTAATTTATTTATATATCTATTTGCTCTTATATTGAAAGGACAAATGAATTTGGAAGCTATATGTTTTTATAGTTGACGTTAATTTACAAGCAGTAAGTATTTATTAATGAATTGAAGATAGCAGGAAACACCTACAATGGCCGAAAATTACAATCACATACCATAATCAACCCAGGAACTGCACATGTAAAACAATAAAGAGACAAAAGTCAAAATAGCAAGAGCTAACGGTAGGGTTAAACCGGTTTATGGGTACCCAAACCTCCCCTTTCTCTATCCAATAGTATAATAAACATATAAATAAAACCCAATACGGATAGAATTTTCTCTATCCAATTTCCCTATAGTATAATAAACATATAAATAAAACCCAATACGGGTAGACTACTGACTTCATGACCACAATCTTGAAAATGAAAGAATAAGACAAAACGTAATTATGAAAGATGGGTCAGGGAGCCTAGTCTGCTGGTAAAACATTGGATCACACAGTCGCACTACGGAAGAAAAGTAGTGGGAAAATGACAATTCTACATCAACCCACTTTTCAAGGGGAAATCCTGCATAGGACCCCTAACCCCGACGGCCAGTTGCAAACAGACAGCATCCCTATTGAGTACTAGGTAAATAATAAATCATGACTTTTGTCCACAATGAATTCGTTGGCGTTCCCCAAGAATGGGATGACAATTTCATCAGCAATGACGCCTTTCAGAAGAGGGTGCAGGACCATAATCAGGAAGCCCTCAAATGGAAGGACTTGCCGACAGGGATGATATTATACAATTACCACCCTAGATAGTGTGTGACCCAGCGCTTTCTCTCCCCGAGATAGTAAGGTCACCCGAGAGCTTGCTCGAGGGTGACCTTAATTTCGAGGGGAGAGAAACCGCTGGGTCACACACTATCTAGGGTGGTAGCTGTTATATTATATCGAATTTTCTTGTTTACCGGTTGACCTTCCTATGCGACCCAACGCTAACCGGTTGACCCAGCGAAATCTCAAATGTAATGTGTCACGATTTGAACAAATCAGATTATACGTATTTAAATGAGTATATAATATTATAAGATCTTGGAGGTTGCGAAAATGGAGGGAAAACTTTGCAAAAGTAAAATTCTGAATACTCGAGAAGGGGAGACCACCAATTGCAAGGTATGGGCCTGCCCTACGCTCAACAAGAAGGATCCCTTGCAAGGAGCTTTCGTTCGTAGCATCGGATTCAAGCTGAGAAAGAAATCTGATCAGCAGTACCTCTCAAACGATCCGATCTGGCGAGGAAGTAAATAAAAAACGCGGAGATGGGGTATAAATTTTTTCCACCAGGTGAAAAACTGGATAGAAAATTCTATATGGAGTATGCGGGGCTAAGGAGTGAAATATCCAACGATAAACCGGCTAAAAAATTTTTATACGAGTTTTAAAGAGAAAAACATACTTCGGGTATAAACGCCCTGAACGGAGCGAAGTGTAGCGTAGCGAAGTGGTTGGACGTTTTTTAGCACGCTTAAGGACTTTATCACGGCAGCATGAGAGTTTTTATTTTAGGGGAATATGATGTAAACACATTTTGCAAGGAAAATACGCGATGAAATTGCTAAAAAAATATAATTCGTACCAAAAAATCTGCAAAAAGGCAATGTCCGGACGTGAAGCAAACACTAAACTACAGATGCGAAGGTTTGAAATAAGGTAGTCATTCGTGCGATGTCAATACACAATTCTAGTGCAATACTTAATTAACGAAGGTTTCGATTGGTTAAAACTGACCGTCAATTCAACCTTCTACACACCTGGGACAAAGTAGGTTCCCTGTTTAGTCTGGTTCCTAAGATGGTTACAAAAACACAAGTCAAAAATAGAATCTGAAATCGTTTAATTGCATTAGAATAGCAATAACAGTACGTTATTTGAATACGCGAGGGCGTCAATCTTGATTTGACGGTCAAAATATCCGCTTACAGGCTCAGCTACGATTGACGCCCTCGGGTATTCAAATAATGTACTGTTATCAAGGATCAGTCCATAACCATCGTAGATATACGACGTCCGCTCTTCATGTACAATCCATCGCCGTATGTATTGGGCAAAGTACCTGGGCTGAGATACAGACCACTACCCGGTTGATATCGCAATTCACGTGCGAGTAGGATCTTGGTCTTGTGTTTGCTGAGCCGCAATTGCCGCTGGATCTCATCGTTTGATATCTGCGATGCCGTAGGAGCCAGTGCTCAGCTTGATGGGAAACCAGTGGGAGCTATCGTCTGGGGAGCAGCGGAAGGATTTATTCCCTGAATTGATACTGATGAGGGAATAGTACGTCTCCAGATTCACGAGAGCCATCTCGTAAGATTTCTCCTCGCGCAGTATGAAGGATGGGTTGAAGCGGGTCAAGACCTTGCTATCTTACTATCGTCCCCAGAGACGGTGAATAAGAACCCATGCTTGCGTTCGATATGGATGGCGATTTGCCGCAAAAGTGAAGCGTCTATTTACATGATATATCTAACCCTCATCAGAAGACGACGCTCCTATTTCGAAGTAACTTGGTAATGAGTACTTCTTTTTGAGTACTTTTGGATTGCGGTTTTTCCATATTATTGGATTCGTACGCTGCTGATGAGAGGTTAATCCTTTGCACGTGTACAGCATAACGAAATTTACTGTTTATTATGCAATTTTGGTATTTTTGTATTTTGTTGCAGTGAAGCAGAATTTGTGCAATAGTATAACCTGGGCTTCTTTTTAACTAGAACCTTCGCATTGAGCGGTAATTTGCTAAAATCTGTAATTTTCTGAGAATTGCAAATTCCAGAAAAAAATAAAAGGATCGTCTTTTGTGCAATCTTCAGCTTTCGTGAATGCTTTTATCTTGAAAGTGTGTCATGATGTACATTTTTTATGGAATTTAAACCCTGTATATAAGAACATAATATGCAGAGAACAGAAAATTTCTTTTAGCTCTTCCATTTCCCTTGAATCACAAAAAAAAACAAATACAAAACTTAATTCAGACAAAATATACATTTGTATATATCTACTGCACAAAAAGATGCTTTCATATTATCTTACTCCAACCCCTTCCCATCTTACTCAAAACAAATTACACAGTAATTTACTCGATCGAGGACACCAGTTGCTTTCTGAACCGAAGCCCAAACTTTTTTCCAGCACCAAGGTAAGAGTCTGGTTGTATAATTTAGGTTCGCAGAGTTACAGAGGCACATTTTGTTCAGCAAAATTAGTAGTAGCAATAAGGGAAGATATCAAACATAACACATGTACTTGTGTATAACGATGTATAAATCGTTACATATTAACTATTTTTATAAATTGTAAAAAAGGCTACGGCCACTATCCCATTGTATTTGTTCCTTCAGTGAACCGATTTTGCAAATACATTCATATCGCAAACTGTCTTAACAAGCCATCTGTCCGATATAATTGTACAAAGGACTATATTCATATACATTTTCATATATCAAAACAAATTTAACTTCTACAGTAGCAATTTCAAAGCAATTTTGATATAGTTTGACAATTTTGTTAACTTTTTTGTAACAATTCGCTACTATTTCAAAAGACTAAGAATTATACACTCCAAACAGAGAATTTATATTGGTTCTTGGTGTCACTTAGACAGTCCGAATTACTCTTAAATTGCTTAAATGAACAAATAACAGCTGCAGATAAATTACAAACAACAAAGCAATATCATCCTAAGCAAGCATAAATAGCTAACATAATAGAAATTATTAAACAAGATTTTGAAAAAAAACACACTTGAGCATATTTTTCAAGATGGCCAATTATTGGACCAAACTTTACAGCTAAATGGCTAAAGCTTTTTCTGGATGGCCGTAGCTTTTTGTTAACTTTTTGTAACAATTCGCTGCTATTTCAAAAGACTAAGATTTATACACTCCAAACAGAGAATTTATATTGGTTCTTGGTGTCACTTAGACAGTGCGAATTACTCTTAAATTCCTTAAATGAACAAAAAAAATGTATAGAATGGAACACCTTTACACAAGAAAGAAAACAGAAAACATCTACAATGGCTGCGTTCCTATCTCAAATTCATTTGCTGTTTGGTCATTTTCTGTTGTGCTAGAATCAATTTCAATACCATTAAACCACTGCTTCAACAACTTTGAAATTATAAACGGCCTTTTAACCCAGGTTTGAGCTTCAATTACAATTAACCTCTACTTTTTGAAAATATATTGATATATTTTTCGCTGTATTCACAAATGCAAATAGTACACAGTGATCAATAATTCAAAGGTTATGACTATTATGAATATTGTATATGTAGAGAACAAGTAAATAGATTTTAAGAGTTCAATGTCCTCAATTGAAAGAGGAACTAAATTCATGGATTTTATATAAATGACTATGAATATGACTTTCTGCTCTTTTTGATACTTGAAACAAAAATTAAATATCAACACATATATTTTACAAAACATATAGTGTCGTAAAATATCTTTATCTGGAATTACCTACATTGCATGCGTCTAACGCAGTGAGAGCCTATAAATACCAGCATAAATGGTAATGGGAAGTTCTACGAAATGTGATGTGCTAAAATAATAAATAATTTTAAAATGACTATCAAAATTTCCTTTTTTTTTGTATTAAGATATATCTATCAATTATCCCTTTCCAAAAGTAGTAGGATACACCTTTTATTATTGTTTGCTAGAACGATGAAAAATATAAAGCTTTCATTGTAACTATTGCCCCTAAATGAAAAGAGATACAAATTTTGGAAAAATGTAGAGAATGGAACACCTTTACACAAGAAAGAAAACAGAAAGCATCTACAATGGCTGCGTCCCTATCTCAGATTCATTTGCTGTTTGGTCATTTTCTGTTATGCTAGAATCAATTTCAATACCATTAAACAACTGCTTCAACAACTTTGAAATTATAAACGGCCTTTTAACCCAGGTTTGAGCTTCAATTATATTGTTATGTCATTGCGTTTGAATTATAGCATTTTTATATCGGTAAGGAAGTTTTTAAAACTTTTTCTTTAAATCTTAATATGGAGATATTTTCCTCTTTTTTTGCTGATTTCTTCCAATACAAAATGAACTGCTTCCCTCTTTTCTGCTTCGGTATTCGTTTGCCAGCCCATGTATTCAATCTAAAGACATATTTGATAATTTGATGTCAATCTGTGTAAATTGATTGAAAAACCTGAAATGTTTTAGATGTTACTGAATTAGAATGCAATATTTGATGATTTCATACATTTGGGATATAAACGAGCACGCGACACTCATCTAGTCGGCCGTCAAAATCAAATAGTGTATGCACATGATTTCTATATGTTAGCTTAATTTCAAATTGAAAAAATCCCATGACCCTTTCCATACCCCAAGTGATTATTTATTAACAAACTTTTTCTCGTCTTGATATAGCTGAAATATTGCTCATTAGACGTTAAACAATATTCAATCAATCAATCAAATTGAAAAAAAAAGGGATAATTTGCAAATTTGTTTACAAGACGACGCGTCGCATGCTTGGAATTAAAGTTTGCTAATATCAATATTTTTTGGCCTATGGATTATTTTATTTTCTATAAACTCTTTCATAAGGTTCCATTTTTCTTTAGTTCAATGCTTGAATTTTATCTGCACTGAAGAGACAAAAATGACGAAATGACGAAATGGCCATACAAAATTACTGTAATTTCGATGATTTGTTGTTTTAATGCTTTTTAAATTCATAGTATAATTCTGACAACAATAAGAGACACTTAAACCTGTAAAATATGACAAAGGGAAAACTATCCTTCCTATTATATCCAAATGTGGATTCAATTCTTTCTTGCTTGGCTTTGTTGATAATAGTGTGTGGGAATCTATAAATGTATCTATTACAAAGTAAACAAATAAAAATCCAACAAGAAATAGACAATTGTTTTCTATTGATTGTGATGAAGAATATGATGGTCGCTTTTTGTAGTATTTCATCCAGTAACAAAATTGTCAAAATTGCAGATGTAAAGGTCACTAAAAGATTTTGAAATAAATAAATAGATCTTTCCGTTGTGTCCTCATCAAAAACGCTAATGAAATTCAGCGTTTCGAAAAATATAAGTCCCCACATACCCAAAACTAGGAGAAAAGAACTTAGTGTCAAGCCCTTTACACGATAGCCAACAGGAATACACATCTTTACAAGAAATGTATAACCCCTTGCAATAAATAGAAATAAAATGATTTTCGAAATCACAGCAGTTGTATAAAAACATGGACTGATTATATCAGGCAAGATGTTTTTCTCATATAAGACGGTGAAAACGAGTAATGGGCAGTTTGTAACTACTCCAGCAAGTACAACATATTGTGGTTTGGTACAAATTCGCTGCGTTGATGCATCTATCAAGGAATCAACAATTAATGGTGTCTCTTCTGTTACTTCTGACAGTTCTTCAGTGTTAACAGGATCTGTTGACAATCTTCATTGTTAACAAGCCAAACCGAGGCTAAGAGTAGAACAGCCAAGAGACTGAATTCTAGCATTGTTGGTACAGTAAAGGGGTTCGATGATTCAATAAGTTTTTGTACTTGTGAATTATTTCCACAAGTTATATTTTTGTAGAACCCTTCGAATTTGTTAGGAGATTTTAATTGATTAATTAAGTAAAAATTCCATAAGGTTACGAATGCTCCAAGTTCAAATATCAGACAATAATGATTAGCAAATGTTGGTTTTAGTTTGGATTTTAGCACGTGCACGAAGAATCCAAATTGAGCTGGGTAATACACTATCCGGAGACCATGAACCGCAATTCCAATCTTGCAAAACACATCAGAGGATTTCTCTGCACATTCAGTGTAGCAAACCAAATGGCAAGAAGAGTGAAAAATGCATCCTATAGCAAATAAACACAAAAACATAATCTTGAGTTTAAATCTTTTCGTTGTATCATTACGAACCATGGATGTCGAATTGTAATACAACCAAATTGGAAGACATATGCAAGATAGCAAGCCTAATATTTGTTGTATAAGTAACATAACAAGAGCGCTATCAATATCTTCGTTTTTTATCGATGGTTCTAGTTCATTGACAAAGATACGAGCCGATGTCACAGCCATTATAACGGTGAGTACTATTACACTTGCAATACTACCATCATGATAAAGAGTCTTCACCAGTCACTCTCCCTGCTCTAAACGGTAGTGATATGAACTTGACCAACATGGCTGAAACACTGCAAAAGAAAAGAACAGGATTAAAAACGGGAGTAATATGACCTTAGCCAACATGACAAAAGATATAACTAAATCACCTATGACACAAAGTACAAAGTACGGAAAAGTCAGCCCACTCTGCCACCAAACAACATCCCTCGTGACTCGGAAGTCGCTATAAAAGGATCTGTAAGTATCGTTCTACTTTTACTTTTGAAATAAAAAAACATACTTAACACTATTTTTGACCAATCATTGTATAATACCGATATTATACAATTATCACCCTAGATGATGTATGACCGTCCAACGGTTTCCCTGCCCGAGATAGTAAGCTAACTCAAAGGTGACCTTAATTTCTTGCTCGAGTGTGACCTTAATTTCGAGGGGAGAGAAACCGCTGGGTCACACACTATCTAAGGTCGTTACTGTTATAATATTATATTTTATTGTTTTATATTGTCACATACATGATTTGGTATATATGGCAAATAAAGTTCTTGTATTCTTGTTATATTATATCGATTTTTTTTATTCACTGTTTGACCATCTATGCGACCCAACGTTATCCGATATCAAATATCATGTGACACAATTTGAACAAATCAGAATATAGATATTTAAATGAGTATATAGTATTATGAATTCTCTTTTTTAAAGTCACCTGACCCTAAGGATTAATGTGAGCTATTGCAATCCCTTGGTGTCCGTTGCAGGTCCCTGAACTTTTCACATTTTCATTCTATCCTCTAAAAAACACAAAGAAGCAAATTCAACAAGACTTTACAGGAATAATGTATGGTAGGTCCTTAACAAAGATTGCTCATTTCGTTCCAATCTGACAAAAACATGACCACCAGCCTTGAATTTAGGATAAATATTGTACCTATTGCAAAAACCGAACTTTACGGGCATGATGTATGTTAGGTCCATTACAAAGATGGCGAATTATGTTACGATTCGACAAAGAACATGGTAGCTAGCGCAGAACATGGTTTCAACACATGACCCTACGGAAAAATTATATTTTCATCTTCTCCTCTGGAACCATTGAAGCAAATTCAACCAAAATTTACAAGATTGGTGTATTGATGGTAAATTACAAAGATTTTTTCATTTAGTTCTGATCGGATAAAAAACATGGCTTCTAGTGTGGAACATAGTTTTAACATTGGAACCATAGAAGCAAATGGGGGTAATAACAAAACAACCGAAAAGATTTGTCAATAGTCGAAGTCCATGAGACAAAAAAAAACAAATCAGGTGGAATCCATCGGAAAAAAATGCTTACTGCAATGGTACAGGCATTTCAAAAGAAATGGTGGGTTAAACCAGTTTAATTGCATGCCAAACCTCCCCTTCCATTGCTTTAGTGTCCGGTAACAACTCTACAGCAATTGCTATTGAAAGGTTGTTGACAGTTAAAAGAAATTATCATCCCAGTTCTAAGTAAAAAAAGAATCTTGAATCAGAGTTTGGACCAAAACCTCAAATTTTTCCACAAGGGACTGATATCTGTTAAAGAAATTTTTAATGATCGTATGAGACGGAATTTTTTGAACCCTTGATAAATAAGTTGGTCAGGAAGATAACTATGTCTAATGAGAAAGTCTGTACAATTTGTGCTAGTTCTCGAATAGCGATTCAACTGTGAAACACAATCCGGAAGAACGAGAAGCTGGAATATTACTGTTCATGTTAGGGAAATTGATAATTTTGAAATCAAAATCGTCCTTTTTGTCGTAAATTTTAGTACTAAGATGGCCATTTTCGTCAAATTCTAGATTTAGTCCAAAAAAGATATAGATCTAGTGGTTTCTGTCGTTTCCTTTATCTCTAGTTCTGGCGGATACATTAGTTAGATCCATTTAGCCAAAGATGCGTTATTGGTGGAAAGAACATCATCAATATATATATATATAAGTGAGATTGAATGATCTAGCATCTTTTGTTTTATTATCTTTTACGAGTCCCTGGAGAAATTCAGTCTTGTAAGAATATAAAAAGTCTGCGAGTAAGGGAGCACAATTAGTGCCCATTGGTATGCCAACTTGGGTTTAATAAATAGCACCTCCAAGTGTGACAAATATATTATCAATTAGAAAATCAAGCATACTGCACACCTGTTTTTCCTCGTAGGATATTTTTCATTTTAAATTGGTTTTTGAAAAAAAGGGATTTATAACCTATTACAAGATTTTTTTTTGAATCGGCAAAGGCTTTTCGAGTGATACCTTTGATTCGTGATTTTAGTTTCTCATGAGGAAGCTTCGTATACAGTGTGGAAAAATTAAATGTATTCAGAGAATGTATTTGAGAAAATGAACGGGATTTAAGATTTTCCATTAAATCTTTCGAATTTTCAAGTATCCACATTTGATTTATGTCACTTCGGGCATGAATAGTTTCACAGTATGCTTAATGCCTGTCTGACTGCAGACACAATCTTAGTTAGTTCAATAGATAATTCAGTAGTAGAGCAATTTGAAGATCCTGTAATGTATCTTTCCTTGTATGGATTTTTGTATAATTTAGGTACCCAATGTAGGTACGGCAGGTCTTGATTGTTATGTTTGGTATGTATATCCAACGAGGACATGAATGACCCGTTGTTAGAAGGGATTTCATCTCTGTCAAGTGAAACTCTTTTGTATGTAGCACTACTTGAGCAATCATAGTTCTTTGATGAAGCAGTTGTAATATTGTGCTTTACATACAAAAACGATATTATTAGAAGCCTTGTCTGCAGGTACAACAACAGATTTGTCATGTAATCTAGAGAGGTATTTACTGGCTTCATGATCTTCAAATACAGACTTACGTCGATTGTTAACATATCTGCATATTTTGATAACACGACTCCGCACTAAAGATTGAATGGATCTTACCCAATCTGACAAGGACTCAAGTTCTGGTTCTTGGTCCGTCTCTCTCTCTTAACCCACGATCTGATGTAGTTTTCAACAGCATCTATAATGATTTTGAAATTTAAATTCCAATTAATACACCGTGGTTCTCATAATTTAGCCGGGGGTAACTTGGTATATTTTCAGGTAGATATGTACCAAATCGATTTCGAAAACACGCCCCGAATTTATATACTCATGTACGTAAAAACATACCCCAAATTTATATAACAACATCAAAAATATATCAAAAATACCATTGGTTGAACATGAATATTATAAAAAAAAATCAAAGAAACAAAGCATTAAATTTTCACTTATTTAATGTGAAATATTGTACATTTAAAGAAAATAAATCACAATAATTCTGTTGTCTCATAAAAAAAATTGCCATTTTTGTGTTTTTGGTACCAAAATTTATTATAAATTATTTTTTCTTTATGCAAATTTATATATAATTGGTTTGAAAGCACACACAAATTTATATATTTCATGCTAAAAACCATATCCGAATTTGTGGCACACCCCCGGAATTTAGGACCATCGGAGACCACCTTCCTTAAAAATTCATTTGCAATGATCTCAAGATTCATCAATCCTGAGAAAACGAAGGCACTTATAATAACTAATATTCCCAAGGCCAAATAAACCTAAAATTCGATAATGAAAAAGCAGCGAATTGTTATATTTTGAAACAGGGTGGGAAAAATTATCCAAGGGACGCAAAAGCAGGAAATTATCAATATTCTATTAAATGCACAATAGGTTATGTTCTCAATATCTTTCACGCCCTTTAATTTATGATCGAAATAATTATAATTTTAGAAACAGTGAAAACTACGTTATACCTACATGTAGGTGAAGTTTTACTGAAAAATCATTTGAACCGTCCTCTGGTCGACTCTGGAATAACTTAGACTTAGGAGCAGAAATGCGAGAACGTTTACACAATTCAAGCATAAATTAAAAGGCATTCACAAGCCCAATAGTCAGACTTGTCTGACATGAAAATTTTTCCTTGCATTTTATAGAAATTTACAGTTTATATCAAAATTCTAATCCCTTAAACGTAGGTAATCAACGATTACAAAGTGCGCCTCGTTATGGCACGTTGTCGCAGCAACCAAATTTTGCATGGATGCCGACATACTATCAAAATTGCATGCATATGCAAGGTTTCCTGAACCAACAATGTACAGTTACTGAGCTATGAACTCGGATGTATACATTAATGTAAGTCATTCATGCGTAAAATGTAGGTTTCAGTGACCTAATTTTGTCTGAATGCTGAGCTTCCATCACAGATGCATGAGCATGCACATGCAAGATGATCCTACCATGTACAGTACCTGAGATCTGATCCCTGACATGAACTTGAATGTAAGTCAGTCAAGCGGAAAATGTAGGTCAAAGTGACCTAATTTTGCCTGGATGCTGACTTACCATCAGAGATGCATACATGTGCAAGGTTAGATGATCCTACCATGTACAGTGACCGAGATCTGAACTCGTACGTAAACTTGAATGTAAGTCAGTCAAGTTGAAAATGTAAGTCAAAGTGACCTAATTTTGCTTGGATGCTGACCTACCATCAGAGATGCATGCATGTGCAAGGTAAGATGGTCACACCATGTATAGTGACTGAGATATCAACTCGGGTGTAAACTCGAATGCAAGTCAGTCAAGCGGAAAATGTAGGTCAAAGTGACCTAATTTTGCCTAGATGCTTACCTACCATCAGAGATGCATGCATGTGGAAGGTTAGATGATCCTTCCGTGTACAGTGACCGAGATCTGAACTCGGACATAAACTTGAATGTAAGTCA
>MJUU01060094.1:2903-25880 GCA_002080025.1 Modiolus philippinarum | reverse complement strand
GTCATTTGGCACAATATTACCAAAATTTAGGGTTAGTAGCCCCAAACAAACCCGGACCTGTTGATCTATCCTCTGTCTTTTTTGTAGGTGAACACAAGTAGTCGTTTAAGGAAGGATCTAGATTGGTCATTTGTGATGAAAGGGTGAATTCAAATATTGATTCTTTTCTGTATTCAATACACAAAAGTACTGTATTGCCTACCAACTCCTCTCTCTGATGAACGTTCTCTTCCCGCCATCTCACATGTGAATGGTGTGTCAATTGAAGTCGGTTACGGATCTGATCGTGGTACATTCCGAACACAGAGGTACCAACCAGTACCATTTTGAGCCCAAAATTACTCAAAAAGCCATGGGAAAGTGCTTTTTTTTTTAATTTTGAAGACCTTGCTTATTGTGTTCATTCGTATAGGTCAAAAGCGGAAAATGAGGTTGGGTTTTTGTCGAAAAAGGAACCCCCTATATTTTAGTCATGTGACCAACCTCTGCGTCCCTAAAGAAAACATAGTTTTATAGATAAATACGAAACAATTATATTAAATAAATTTTCAAGTAAATTAATTGTAAAGTAAAGATAGCAAAATTTTATCAATTAATAGTAAACTTAATTAAGACAGAAAAATAATTTACTAGAATAACGAAGTCTGTCCTTGTTTAAAACGGGCAATTTCATTGGATATCCAGGTTTTTTAAGTATATACAAAATTAAATCCGTATATGCATAATTATTTCTGTATATACGTAAATCGAATTCCGTATATACGTAATTATTTCTGTTTATACGTAATTCGAATTCTGTATATACGTAATTATTTCTGTATATACGTAATTCGAATTCCGTATATACGTATTTATTTCCGTATATACGTATTTATTTCTGTATATACATAAATCGAATTCCGTATATACATAATTATTTATGTATATACGTAAATCGAATTATGTATATACGTAAATCAAATTTCGTATATACGTAATTATTTTTGTATATACGTAATTAATTATTTTTGACCCTGATACCGCGCCATACCCTTCCTCCTACAAAATATTGCAAAAAGGACGATTTATAGCTGTCAATACCTTTCAGATGAATATACCTAGTCATTTGATCTAGTTTTTATACATAATTTTCCAGTTGTCAGCAATGTTGAAAAAAGGTCAATCAAAGTACCTTAAATTTTGATTATCGGTTAAAAACTTTGAAAAATGGTAATTTTCGGAATTATGAATATTTTCACAATTTCGACATTCTGACTTTTGGGTCGTGCAAATTTGATATAAATATATATATTTGTCTAGTACTTACGCTTACTGTGCTAAATTAACCATGCAGATGCTCTTGAAATTATCAGGTTTACGAATTCAAATAAATTCTTGCATTTCGTAATTGGATTCATCTTTTCAATTTCTCCGCATTGCGAATTCCTTTGGCATTATTCATTTACAAGGATGAAAAATGGGATCAAATTTAATCCTTAATCAGGGCTATTTGTTGTCTATTTAAATAACTTGGGCTCCCATGAAGCGATTTTTCATGTGATCTGTGATATTTTTCACTTTGCATACATGTACAGCGCTTGTACAGTAAAACATAACCAATCACACCATTATACCATATACCATACACCATGCACCATTACACCATACACCATGAACCATTACACCATATACCATACACCATCACACCATACACCATTACACCATATATCTTACAGGACGTCCAATACAATGTATTTGCAATTCGGTTTTTATTTTGTAGTGGCCAGTGCATACAACAAATGAATGTTATCCTTTTTTGCAGGACAATATGAAGACTTTCAATGGAAATTTACCGAAATCTCATATTCAGTCTCAACTTTAGAATATTTTCCACAAAGCTTGTAATTTACAATCGTATGGAAAAAAAACACGAGGGTGATACAAATTTTCGTTTGCCGTAGTCTATTTCACATGGGTCATTTTTTCTCATATTATTTATTACGGCACGGACCATTTGATTTTCGGGGGTGGGGGCTGGTATTTATACCCGAGCCGGGAATTTTTTTTCGCCCGTTTCGCGGGCCAGATTATTTTTTTCCATATACACTATGCTAGGAAATTTTGTTGCGCCTGGCTTTTTTTTCTAATAGACAGGAACTGGCCCAGATTGCTTTTTTTCAACCAGGATGCTGGTCAGAGAATTTTTTTTTTGGACAAAAATCGGGGCAAGAAATTTTTTTTCTAAAAAATACCCCCCCTCCCGAAATCAAATTGTCCGTGCCTAAGTATTCGATTATCGAGTGTACATTTACAGATTATTATAAAGGCACCGAAGGCTTAGGGGTTATCATGATCGTACACCGTCCATAACCATTTCTTTTTTTCGTACACCAAACACGATCTTTAAATTCATTATTTCACGTACAATGTACATTGTACACGAGAATTTCGATATTTCTCCATGAAACAGAACCTATTTCTATTTTTATACACCGTACAATGACCTACTCCTTGAAAACCCCGATTAATCATATCAATAGAGAATTTTAGTACTAGGTGGCATTTACACCATTTCGCATACTATCGATATCCCTATTGTAGCATATTTTGTTAATTTGTACAAAATTTCAGTACTAGATGAGACAAGTTAACTCGTCCCAATGCAAACTCGTACCAATGTTAACTCGTACCATAAAAAAGTTAACTTGTACCAATGCAAACTCGTACTATATTCAACTCGTACCATTGGGAACACCATATCGTATAATATCGATATTCCTAGTTTTGCATATTTACAGTGAATTTGTACCAAATTTGAATACTTTATGGCATTTGCAGCATATCACATAATAATGATTTCCCTATCTTTGCAAATTTTAAGTAAATTTTTACAAAATTTGGGTACTAAATGGCATTTACACCATATCGCCGTATCGCATACTATCAAAATCCCTACTGTTGCATGTTTTCAGTATATTTGTACAAAATTTGAGTACTATAAATGACATTTACACCATATCGCATACTACATTTTTGTATCAATATCCTATTGTTGCATTTTTTTCTTTATATTTTTGCTAAATTTGAGTTCTAGATGTCATTTATTCCATATTGCATACTAGCGATGTCCGTATTGTTGCATATTTTCAGTATATTTTTGCAAAATTTGAGTACTAGATGGCATTTACACCATATCACATACTTTTAATATCCCTATTGTTGCATGTGTTCAGTATATTTGTACCAAATTTGAAACTAGGAGGCATTTACACCATATGGCATACTATCGATATCCCTATTGTTGCATTTTTTCAGTATATTTGTAGCGAATTTGAGTACTAGATGGCAATAACACCCTATCGCATACTATTAATATCCCTATTGCTGCATATTTTCAGTTTATTTGTTCCAAATTTGAGTACTAGATGGCATTTACACCATGTCGCATACTGTCGGTATCCCAATTGTTGGATATTTACAGTAAATTTACACCAAATTTGGTACTAGATAGCATTTACACCATATCGCATACCATCAATATCCCTACTGTTGCATGTTTTCAGTATATTTGTACAAAATTTGAGTACTATAGATGGAATTTACACCATATCGTTTACTATCAATATCCCTATTGTTGCATATTTTCAGTATATTTTTACCACATTTGAGTACTAGATGTCATTTACATCATATCGCATACTATCTATATCCCTATTAGATGTCATTTACACCATATCGCATACTATCAATATCCATATTGTTGCATATTTTCAGTATTTTTGTACCAAATTTGAGTACCAGATGTCATTTACACCATATTGCATACTATCGATATCCCTATTGTTGCATATTTTCAGTATATTTTTACCAAATTTGAGTACTAGATGGCATTTACACCATATTGCACACTATCGGTATCCCTATTGTTGCATATTTTCAGTAATTTTGCACCAAATTTGAGTACCAGATGTCATTTACACCATATCGCATTTTATCGATATCCAAATTGCTGCATATTCCGTATATTTTTGCCAAATTTGAGTACGTGATTGCATTTACACCATATCGCATACTATCAATATCCTTATTGTTGCATGTTTTCAGTATATTTGTACCAAATTTGAGTACTCGGTGGCATTCACACCATATCTCATACTATCAATATCCCTTTTGTTGTATATTTTCAGTATGTTTACACCAAATTTGGGTACTAGATGGCATTTACACCATATCACATACTATCAATATCCCTACTGTTGCATGTTTTCAGTATATTTGTACAAAATTTGAGTACTATGGATGGCATTTACAACATATCGCATACTATCAATATCCCTATTGTTGCATATTTTCAGTATATTTTTACCTAATTTGCGTACTAGATGTCATTTATAGCATATTGCATACTTTCGAGATCCCTATTGCTGCATATTTTTAGTATATTTTTACCAAATTTGAGAACTAGATGGAATTTACACCATATTGCATACTATCAATATCCCTATTCTTGCATATTTCCAGTATATTTTTACCTAATTTGAGTCCTAGATGGCATTTACATCATATCACATACTATTGATATCCTTATTGTTGCATGTTTTCAGTAAATTTGTACCTAATTTGAATACTAGATGGCATTTTAACCATATCACATACTTTTGTTATTTATATTTTAGCATACTTTCAGTAAATTTGTACCAAATTTGAGTATTAGATGGCATTTACTCCATATGGCATGCCATCTGTATCCATACTATATATGCATATATGCAGTAAATTTGTACTACATTTGAGTGCAAGATGGCATTTACACCATATCCTACATTGATATCCTTATTGTTGAATCTTTTCAGGATATTTGTACCAAATTTGAGTCACAGCAGCTAGGTAACATCATGACAAAATTGCATTATATACTATGTATAAATCATTTGTTGCATGATTTAGACAAATGTGTGCCAAATTTGAGTTTTAGTTGGCATTTACGGCAAATCATACTAAACATGAGTGTTTGTTAGTATATAAATTTCTTTAGAGAACATAATGCCAAAGGAAAAAATATCATTTTGCGCACTGTGAGTATTAGGACATTTAGACGTCATATCATAATATTTTCTCACAAGTTTTCGGAATAGTAAAATTGTTGCAAAAATATTGCTTTTGTCAAGTTTGTCAATTGTTTTGTCAATTGTTTTGTAAAATTTATTGAAAAATATGTTTCACGAACAATCTCTTTCTTCACGAACAGAATTTAATTGTCCATCGGCTCTCGGTGGAAAATTCATAAATACGTTAAAATACAAATTAAAAACTATGTTTTTACAGTTTTTTATTCACATTTTCGGTTTTAGTAAAAAAAAATAATAAGATATGCGCTTGTTGTCGCTACAAGTTTTTGACGTTTTTGCGGCTAATAATGATTATTTACAGTTGTATAAAATAGCCACCTGTTGGCGTATAAAAAGCACGATTGATTTTCTTTATCATTGCTTTATCTGAAAACAAATATAAGCTTAACATATTTTTACAAATGTATTTCATATAAACTTCGATTGCACCAGTTCCGGGTGTCTCGTTCACATCGTGTCGCTCGATCGTGGTGTATGGTGCAGAGTTCCCGAGTATGGAGTATGGGTAATGGTGTATGGTTCATAGTGTATGGTGTATGGTGTATGGTTCATTGTGTATAGTGTATGGTTCACGTAGCAACACCATACACCATTACACCATACACCATTGAACCATACACCATTGAACCATACACCATTACACCATGCACCATACACCATAAAATGGTTATGTTTTACCCTACAAGTACTGTAGTTTTCCGACGTTATAACCATGGAAGAAACAGCAGCAGCCGTTAAATTAAACTTTGAATATTTGTTTGGAAAGTAGTATTGCTATCCCTTACTTTATTGATATTATATAGGTAAGGTGAATTGCAAAATTATAAAAATATGATTCCGAATGCCAACAGTGGTGAAAATAATACTTTTAAACCTGTTAGCATCAGAACATCCAACAAGATTTACGGCTGTAATTGATCGCAAACTTCATTGTCATCAATGGCAACACCAACTGGACTATGTTCAGCGCTTTACACCATCCGACTTTCGGTAACCGGGGTTTGGGAAAGTGCACCGGAATGGTCTGGAAAGAATTAATGATAAGAGATATCGCTTAGTTTCAAAGCAAACTAACGGGACTTCAGTTCCTTTCTGATACAAATTTCCGAATCACATACTTAGCACTGCCTGTAGAAAAGTGCAATTTCAAGGCTGAAAGCAGTTACAAATCAAGTATTTGATTACTATGATAATAACATTGTGTTTAGCAATGACTATGCAAACCAGAGGCTCCCAGGAGCCTGTATCGCTCACCTGGGTTTCAGTTGCCACAATAAAGGTAACATTATAAGTTATACAGTTGATCTTCAGTTTCTCAAACTTTCGTAGCTCAAACACCTCCAATATCTTTAACTGTTTTTTAAGTCTGATCATGTTTTACTATGTTTCTTTATTGTGCCTTTTTGACAAAAAAGTTCTTGCTAAGGACCACTTTCACACCAGTTTTGAAGTCGAGCTGTCATTTTGTTAATGGCAGTCAACAAACATTTTTTAACATCAGTTTTGAAGTTGCAACATCGATATCTACTTGGAAATCAAATTTCATTTAAATCGGACAATGTAGAATTTTCCCGCCTTTTTTGGCGGCAATTTTAAAAATGGCGGTCAACGAACAATTTTTAACATCAGTTTTAAAGTCATGACATAAAAACCGATTTGGAAACCAAATGTCATTGAAATCGGACATTGTTGAATTTTCCCGCCTTTTTTGGCGGCCATTTTGAAAATGGCGGTCAACGAACAATTTCTAACATCAGTTTTGAAGTTATGACATCAAGACCGATTTGGAAACCAAATGTCATTGAAATCGGACAATGTTGAATTTTCCCGCCTTTTTTGGCGGCTATTTTGAAAATGGCGGTCAACAAACATTTTTCAACATCGGTTTTGAAGTCACAACATCAATATCTATTTGGAAACCAAATTTCATTGACATCGGACAATGTTGAATTTTCCCGCCTTTTATGGCGGCCATTTTGAAAATAGCCGTCAAGGAACAATTTTCAACTTCAGTTATGATATGCTGAACATTTTTGCAATTTAAAGTTGACCTCTATCTGTTATAGTTTTTCAAATAAAAAATAAAATAAATTAAAATTTTGAAAATTTTACGGAAAAAGGGCAATAACTCCAAGACAGGTTTTCAGATTTTCTTCAAAATTGCAGGGCAGGTAGATCTTGCCATGCTGATCATTTTTACCGCATGTCAGATTTTTTATATCTGTAACGGTTTTTGAGTTATTTGCAAAAAACAGCAATTTACCCCCATGTTCTATTTTTAGTAACAGCAGCCATGTTGTTTGATCCTCGGACTAATCGAACACAAATTTCAAACTGAATACCCTGGTGATGCTTCAGGCTAAGTTTAGTTACAATTGGCCCAGCAGTTTCAGAGGAGAAGATTTTTGAAATTGTTGACGGACGACGGACGGACGGACAACGGACGACGGACGCAAAGTGATGGCAAAAGCTCACATGGCCTTTTAGGCCAGGTGAGCTAAAAAGTGGTCAGGCTTGAGACCAGAGTGCACGGCTCGAGGGAGAGTGCACTAAGAGTCTTCAACCCTGGCCACTATTTTGGCATAGTCATTGCTAAACACAATGTTATTATCATAATAATGCTGACTGTGTCATTAATTTTCATCTTTTTATTACAATTTCCATGTTAATAATCAGTTGTTCTTTTCATTTAGTTACTGTCAGTTTAAATTCCTATATTTCAATTAGTTGCATAATGCCATGGAAATTTGAAAAAAAAAAATAATGGAAGATCTCAAAATTCATTTATTTCATGATATAAATGAAAAGTTAAGGAAATGAATGGTCACAAGTGGGGTAAAAACTTTACTTTGCTAGAAATATTACCATATTAAATGATGATTTCTATGACAGTAGATCCCTACAAGTAAGATTTTTATCACTATTTGATTGACAATACTGTAGCTCCGCCTTCCAAGTCACGTGACAGGCATAGTATATGGCTGTAGGTATACTATGCCAAAAAAGTATATTAGACACTATTAATGCAGTTTCACTAATGATATGTCAAGTTTAAAATCGGTTTTGACCCGTTAGATAAATTCTCATATTCAACGCATGTCGAATAAAGCCCCGTGCTATTTCCCGCCAAATCTATTGGGTTCTTATCGTTTATCATTAGAGAAAAAGATTACACCACTTTATCCCGATTATTACCATATTTTATCTACTCTCGATAGTTAAATTTGAAAATTTTAAAATGCTCGACAAGCCTCGCAATTAAAATTCTAAAATTTAACAATCTCTAGTGGATAAATTATGGTAATGAACGGGATCTTGTGGAGTAAGCATAATAATCTATATTATTCAAGAGAAGCTATTCTCAGGTTCAGCCATTTCTTTTTTTTTCCAAAAAAGCAACTTGCCACAGTTAGTGATATCAGTAAAGGTTAAACATGTCACTTGATTGCAAGTTCAAACGTGGTACTATTTTTAGTAGATTTCATCAAATTATTGACGTTACGCTAGTTATTGAGAATTGTGTGGAACGATACAACTAACTTGTACGACGTGACTTCTTTCTGCATGATAAAGAGAAAGGAGAAGGAAAATTTTCAGTTATACCTACAGTTTCTTATACGAAACAACGGCAGTAGAATACGGAAGGAACAGGGGAGGCTAGTGTCTATTTTTCTAGATAGCAAGAATATAAAAGAAACACTGATGATAAAATTATGTGATTGCTTGAAAACTCAAAAATTAATACAGTTCTGAATTCTTTCTAAATAAAATTGTTGTGAAAGGTCCTTCCGCTTCTCTACCATTTGTCCAACTATTAGAGTAAAATAGACCAAAATGAATACTTTACTGCCATTTACATGATTGAATTTAAATGAAAATGTATAGTTTTTTATCGGAAAAGTTTTGATTTTCATATGGGTCGCTTATTCGTGCATTTTTTTTCTTTTGTCCGAGCAAAACAACATTTTAAACTTTTTTGGGATAACCGATAAAATAGCTCGATCCTTTTGAGAATCTATAATCATGTCATTTCTTATTTTTTTTCATTATAAATTTGTTTATTTGAGAACTTTTAACAAAAAGAATAGTATAAACCCAAAAGGTATAATGAAGCCCGATGATGAAAGCATTGGTAAAACGCTTATAACGTTCAAGTGGACAAGTCTGCTAGGCATTTTAAATCGCTTCAAAATATAATAGAGCCAATGTATTGCTCAGTTCAAATTATTCTAGTCTTTAATTTTAGCTATGTACAATATCAAGACAGCCTAAGATTTAAAAAATCTAAACGCATATTGTTCAAAATTGCATCTCAAAATCGCTCTTATGTTAAAAATTTGTAAGAAATAGGCTTCGGCCATTTCTGTGACACATAAAAAAAATAGTTGTAAAAGTTTTCGTTATCATAAATCTTAATAAAATAAAATTTAAATGGCATAGAAATGTACATTTATATATATCCTGCAATATAGAATCCAATCATTACCTTATTGAGAATTTGAGATGGCATCAAATTTCTGTTTCTTAACACTTTTCAAAATGTTACATGTGGCGGGAATCTTGTTTTCTCCAAGAACCATTTTGTGTTCGAAATTCAGTTATGTTTAGCTTGACATCGAAAAGAACATATATTACATCATATTTTTCTCAATAATCACGAAGTCTGCAATATACTGAGTGTCGCAAAATTATCTTAAACACATTATATGAATAGCGCTTGCTTGTTACGTTTAACATGCTACATTTTGATAGCCAACAATCGTCAGGTTAATTTAAGCATTTTTGAACATAAGTGATTATATAAATGTTTTTTTTTTTATAGAAATTATCCAGATAACGGACAACCCTTACTAATACAATCTATCACCGTTATACACATAACAAGGACATTTAAAATATACACTATAGCATTTATATCTATAATACTGAATCTTCTTGCAAAAAGGTGATGGTAAATCGCAAACGTGAAATAATTGTTACTTACATAATACTCTATACACAACAATGATTGTGTTGTAATCTATTATAATAATCAATTGTTCTATATGCATGGGTTGTTATAAGTTAAATATCAACATTTATTGTAATTCTTGAATATTTGATAAACATCTCCTTAAAATAAGAGAACTATGTCAAGTGAAGTTACATACATAATAATGCAATTTTAAGTCATATTCTCTCAATAAAAAAAAGTTTCTTCATCTTGATCATCTTTTTGGCACATAGAAATAAACGAAAATAAGGTTTCTTATACGTGTGAATACAGCTTGTTCATCAGCTCTTTAAATAAAACTTGTGGAGCATTTTGATTACCAAATCATTTTGGCTACAGCTCTGGAACGCCTGATTAGCTTCAATACCATACAGCTTGTCAATTTCATTTTAGATGTGTCCTGATTTCTCCTTGCGCAGGTATATAAAATATTAAAGATACAACGTTCCTAGCACGTTATCTTGAATTCACATTGGTAAAATTTGAAAAAAAAACAATCATCTATAAACTTATGGCCAACATTACAAGAAAGAATATTTTTTACAATCACTCATAACTTGAAAACACGATATTATATACACTCGTCCTCGATTTGTTTAGTTTTCTATTTCTAAAGGAATTTCGTTGTTGGTAGTGTTGCTCACCTCGAGTCGTTTCTCTAGACTAACTGTTGAATTTTTAATTACGTTTACAGTTCCTGCATTAAAGTTGTATGTAATATTATCTGACGATCTGAAACATATAATTACAATATCAATAAACGTTAATATTAAGGCAAGTCATTGTATTTCAAGAATCCACTTATTGACTAATTGGATTGACTACGTTATAGGTCCTCATGGATAAAGTTTTTTCGTAGCATTAATGTTTTTTTTTCAGTTCGTTGTTACTTAGTTAACTTATTGTTAACAATATCTTGTACCAACATTATCTTGAAATATCTTAAATAGGCATATTCCTTTGCAGAAGTTTTCAGGTAAACAATTGATTAATTCTCTAGATATATTTAGGAAGTCTGTCTTGTACAGTAATTTATCGAATTGGTAACGTCTTGCAGTTGATGTGGCTTTAATATCGGTATGCAATGCTTTTTTGCATCAATCCTATTACATTGTATGTCATCTAATCAATTAATGAACTTATACAGAGCGCATAAGAAAAAGTCTCTACAAATTCATAGTAGAACCTAGCAATGGAACAACGCTTCGGAGTTTTTTTTTTTTCGCGAAGCAGTAATCCTCGCTTTCACCAGGGGCACAAAACAAGTTCAATACAACTATTCCAGCCAAATTCGATTTTACACAGTTATAATTATCTGCTTTTTTTTTGAAAAAATAAGTAAATCATGCCTATTAAATTATGGACAGTACTTAGTTTCAAATATTCATGCTCTGTTTATTTCAAAGCTCTGAAAACGCAAGCATTAAATTGAAATTCACCATATTGGTTTGAAATTGTTTTTTTATTGACTTTTGACCCCGCATGGAAAAATTAAACTATCATTTTTATTTAAAGACAAAATATTCACTTACATGTTTCGAATATATGATGCAGGGTCTGCTTCGCCTTGTGTTTGAATCATTCCATGATCAACACTATAAGGATCTAAGTCAGTCCTTCAAATAAACAAAATCTGAACACTTAAATAAAATAGACAAAATGTTTAACTCAGCTGATTCAAACAAACTTATAATGTTCTTGTTTTGTTTTCCAGAATGACTGGGACTCAAAAGGGGCATCCCCTTCTGAGTCCTAGTCATTCTGGAAAACAAAACATTGAAAATATGCATATAAATAATTTTTGTGACTCAGATGCATTTAATACGGTTAGGAAGAAAGGTTTTTTTTCTGTTTCCTTCAAAACTTGTGGCTAATAGGTGAAATTGTTATGAGACTTAAAATTTTAGAAACAGATGTTAAAGAAATTATAAAAGAAGTTACAATTTGAAAAAATGAAGTACCTAGGCAAAAGGAATGTCTTTAAATCACGACGACAAGCGAAAGTTGAAAAAAAATATATAAAAACTAAAGAGTGATCGTGAGCCAACGGACAAATCGATTGCGATATAAATTTTTGCATTTGTTGATTTTTTTAATCACCAACTTTGAAGAAATTTCTAATTTCGTAGAATAGACAATTAAAGGATATGGAGCAAATGCACATAAGACAAATTTTACAAATATATGGTAAAAAAAATTAATGGAACAACGCTTTTATTGGTGTTCTTTATCTTGAAGTCACTGATGCCTTTAACAATGAGCTTTGTTCATATCTCTCAATAAGTTCACAGCAACGACACAATAATTAAACATCATTTCATCATTTTTATGAAATATTATTAAAAAAAAAAAAACTAGACAAAAGGTCGAAAGAAATATCTAAACAGCAAATACTTTATGGTCATATATATATTTGTTCCGGCAGATAAAGCAGCCAATATGGTCGTTGTTTGACGTAAGTATTACATCGAGGTGCCTCGGAATGAAATTACCAATTCTAGTACATTTCAAGCTACCACGTCAACAGAAACACAACTAATTGATGATCATATGATAGCTACAGCTAAACTAAAAGCAACTTCTTATTATAGAAGCACTGCTACAATGCAATGGCTCCCTAAACTTCACAAAAATCCTTTCAAATTTCGTTTTATTTCGGCATCAAGTAAATGTTCAAATACACACATTTCTGTTTTATTGGCCAGTGCACTTACAACCATAAAAAATCTCGTCATCAATTTTAACCACAAATGTTATGAATACAGTGGAATTAAATACTTTTGGAGTGTTAAAAATTCGGTAGGAGTTTTGGACAGACTTCGATCTGTTAATGAAGCATACACCTCCGTCGATAGCTATGATTTTTCTAACCTTTATACTACATTACCGCGTACACTCATCAAAGAGAAATTTTCGTATTTGATCAAATGGTCCTTCAAAAAATCAGGATGTACCTACATCTGTTGTAATACATTTAAATCGTTTTTCAGCGACGACAAACATACAAACTGGACTTGTCAGGATATGATAAAAGCATTAAATTTTCTTCTTGATAATATTTTGTTCGTTTCGATGATACAGTCTATCGGCAAGTAATAGCTATTCCTATGGGTACCAACTGTGCACCTCTCATAGCAGGTTTATGTCTTTATTGCTACGAGTCACAATTAATGGCAAAAATTCAAAGAGACCCTTCTAAGCAGCATTTAGTGGATACTTTCAACAATACATGTAGATATTTGGACGATATTTTGCTTTGAATAATACTGAATTTCCGAAATTTACAGATGAAATTTATCCTGCCGATCTTACTTTAAATAAATCCATTATTCATGTTCTTCTTTCATAATTGATGATGTTGTTATACCAAATTGTTTAGAAGTATTTCAACTGAAGTTTCATATGTAAGAAGGCTTGATACCATAATCAACGGAAATTATGTCCTTTAATAGATAGCTGTCAGTAACTTCAAGCATTTGTCCGGACAGCACCCGTGTGTATTGTCTTCATGTTTTATATACTTGATTGTAAGAGTACACGTCTTGATAAGTAGGACTTTTTTATAGTTTGATTTGTACTGTGAGTCTTTTTGTGTATCTGTTTTAAGCCAATCACCACACATGGGGGGATAGTTTGGATCCAAGTAGTTTAACCCCACCGCAGTTTTTGCGCCTGTCCCAAGTCAGGAATATGTTGGCCATTGGCTTGTCCTTTTCTTCTTATAAATTTAATTTCTTGATATTCGGGTTATTGGATGTGGTTTGTTTCCATTGATTTATTCACTTTTTTCCCTTTTTGGGACATTTAGGGCTTGCTATATGGTGTGAAGTTCCTCATTGTGTTGAAGACCGTACGGTGACCCCAGATGATTTCTTTTGGGTCATTTTAACCTGGATATGGGATGTTTCCTTGACATCTACCCCATTTCCTTTCTTTTTCATACCATGCTTGAAATAGAAACATATAATCAGTAAGTCAGAAATATATTTTTTGCATTAACAATACTTACTTTTTCAAATTATTTTCCGTTTTTTGTCCCCTTGATACATGTTCAGCTTGCTCAGATGTACAACCATTGCAGTTTTCGTCTGTCAAACGATTTCCAGTTTCACCTTTCTCATACCTTAATTGAAAATGTTGTCGACTATGACGTTCTCATAAATATGTGAAATGAGTAAAAAAGCGTTTTTAATTGCTATAAGGTTTGTAAGATCAATCCTTTCTAGATTTCACGTCTTCACGGATTTGACATAATCGGATTTGACTCAACCCTGGATTGACTCACTGATAGTGTGACGGGTGCCGCTAGCGGAGCAGGACATGCTAACCCTTCCGAAGCACCTGATGTCACTCCCGGTTTTCATGGGAGTTCACACATGAGTGCCTTAGTTCTTAATGTTATCTTTTTATTTCCGTGCATTGTAGCTGTCTCACGTCCTTGTTTTGTCTTTGTTTTTATCTGTTACCGTTTTTGCCATGTCTTTGGACTTCGATTTTTGTAGTCATCGCTTCCCTTGTTCCTTCGGTATTCTACTGCCGTTGTTTCTTTGTGTATGGAGCCTTTATTCATTGGGATAATAACAAATATACCGAACAGGGTTGTCAAGAGTCGAAGTCCATGAGACAAAAAGACAAATCAGATGGGAACTAACGGAAAAATTGTCGACCGCATTGGTCCTTGGTACAGCATTTTAAAGAAATGGTTGGTTCATTTGTGCGTCTCTTAAAATTTGAAGTGTACCAGTGTTCCTTTTATTGATTTGTCTTATGCTACCTATCAAGGATGAAAATTGTCGACCGCAATGGTCCTTACTTGGTACAGGCATTTCAAAAGAAATGGTCAGTCTATTTGCGCGTCTTTTAAAATTAAATATGTACCTTATTAGCTCACCTGGCTATGCCAGGGTGAGCTTTTGCCATCACTATGCGTCCGTCGTCCGTCGTCTGTCGTCCGTCGTCCGTCTGTCCGTCCGTCAACAATTTCAAAAATCTTCTCCTCTGAAACCGCTGGGCCAAATGTAACCAAACTTGACTTGAATCATCACCAGGGTATGGCTTCTCAAAATTGTGTTCGATTAGTCAGCTGGTCAAACAACATGGCCGCCATTGCTAATAATAGAACATAGGGGTAAATTGCAGTTTTTGGCTAATAAGTTGAAAACCATTACAGATATCAAAATCTGACATGGAGTAAAAATGATCAGCATGATGAGATCTACCCTCTGTGCAATTTTGAAGAAAATCTGAAAACCCATGTCGGAGTTCTAGCCCTTTTTCCGTTAAATTTTCAAAATTTTTGCATTTTTTATTTTATTTCAAAAACTGTAACAGATAGAGGTCAAGTAAAAATTGCAAAAATGTTCAACATATCAAGATCTACCCACCCTGAAATTTTGAAGAAAATCCATAAACCGTTGTAGGAGTTATTGCCCTTTTTTCACCGAATTTTTAAAATTTTTGTATTTTTCATCTTTTATTTCCAAAACTATAGAAGATACAGGTTAAGTGTTAATTGATGAAATGTTTGCCATGCTGTGGCGACTTCAAAACTGATGTTGAAAATTGTTCCTTGACCGCCATTTTCAAAATGGCTGCCAAAAGAGGCGGGAAAATTCAACATTGTCCGATTTCAATAAAATTTGGTTTCCAAATAGATATTGATGTTGCGACTTCAAAACCGGTATTGAAAATTGTTCGGTGACTGCCATTTGCAAAATGGCCGCCAAAAAAGGCGGGAAAATTCAACATTGTCTGATTTCAACGAAATTTTGTTTCCAAATAGATATTGATGTTGCGACTTCAAAACCGGTGTTAAAATTGTTAGTTGACCACCATTTTCAAAATGGCCACCAAAAAAGGCGGGAAAATTCAACATTGTCCGATTTCGATGAAATTTGGTTTCCAAAAGGATATTGATGTTGCAACTTCAAAACTGGTGTTGAAAATTGTTCGTTGACCGCCATTTTCAAAATGGCCGCCAAAAAGGCGGGAAAATTCAACATTGTCCGATTTCAACGAAATTTGGTGTCCAAATAGATATTGATGTTGCGACTTCAAAACCGGTGTTGAAATTTGTTCGTTGACTGCCATTTTCAAAATGGCCACCAAAAAAGACGGGAAAATTTTACATTGTCTGATTTCTATGACATTTGGTTTCCAAATTGGTCTTGATGTCGCAACTTCAAAACTGATGTTAAAAATTGTTCGTTGACCGCCATTTTTAAAATGGCAGCCAAAAAAGGCGGGAAAATTCAACATTCTCCAATTTCAATGAAATTTGATTTCCAAGTAGATATTTGATGTTGCGACTTCAAAACCGATGTTGAAAATTGTTTGTTGACTGCCATTTACAAAATGACGTCTCAGCTTCAAAACTGGTTTGAAAGTGGTCCTTAGCAAGAACGTTTTTTGTCAAAACAGCCCAACTAAGAAATATAGTAAAACATGATCAGACTTTAAAAACAGTTCAAAATATTGGAGTTGTTTGAGCTACGAAAGTTTGAGAAACTAAAGATCAGCTGTATAACTTGCAATGTTACCTTGATTGTGGCAACTGAAAGCCAGGTGAGCGATACAGGCTCCTGGGAGCCTCTGGTTGATTTATCTTATGCTTATCAAAGATGGGCATCTGTAGTTTAAACATCTACAATTTTGATGTTCGTTGGCCGTTAAAATGTCAGCCTTGTTTTCATTTGTTTTTGTTCATTTAACCTAAATCTACGAAACGGGTGCTGCTTCTTCAAGATTGTTGTTTTTATTTGAAGGTGTATTCTCGTTAATTTTTTTATGCCGTGAAAACTTTCTATTTCTAGTTATCAGGCATAAACAAATACGTCAGAAATGTCCAAAGGTATGAAGATTCCTTGTAGGAAACGAAGCCCCACATTCTGCCTTTGATGTGCAGTTTAATGTCATCGGCATTCTTTGTATACGAATTAATTCCTCCAATACATGAGCGTCACCGTAATCAAGGTTTTGACTGCGTACAGACATAATTAAATATTGTACATTGCAGTTTACAAGATGTTTTTTTATAAAAATATTTATACAAATATAAACCACCAGCTAGGACCTGTAACCCATTAAAAATCTTTCTAGTCGAACAATTACCACCAGTTTTCAGATTTTTTCAAAGAAATGAAGAATTTGTTTAAATTTAAACACAAATTCAATTGTAGCTTTCTAATGTCATAAGATTAGACGGCCTTAGAATCTTAATGAGAAAAATGTTTTCCTTTTCATGTTATTTTCAAATGAAAGTTATTATATTTTCTAAGTGTTCGGCAGTTAATTCACATTCGGGTTAGGGAAGGGACATTAACGTTTGCTTTTCTGTAGTTTCGGTAGGCACTTTTTGTGTAATTTCACAATTTTTTTTAATACTTTTTCTTTGTTTTGTTTTTCAAATGTTTTATTTTAATATGCATTGATCAGTGATGAAACACACATAAGTTGTCCAAACGACATCTGCTTACATACAAATCTTATAAAACTTGAAGGCATCCCTCCAGACGTTTTATGGTCGACATCACCATCTTGTGGACCGCTTTATGATATCTGTTTCCCAGATGACAACAGATCTTTCCCTTTAAAGCTTAATTGTTGTTTCCTCCACCGGATTTGACTGAACTATCGGATATGAAACGTTCAAAACGGCCGGTGGCTTATAATAAGCAGGAGATACTTACTTACCGGTGCACCTGATCACACCTATGGTTTTTATTGGGTTCATGTTGTTTATCTTTGTGTGTATGTGTCTTAATTTTTCTTTTCTGTGCCGGACTCATGTTGTGTCTCTGTTTCTTTGTTGGGTCCGATTTTGATGGTTCGGTTCTAACTAACTCTACTGTAATAACGGTATTTCATAGTTTCACTGACACTGTACGTTTTATTAAAATACCTCTTAGTCCTTTTATTGCAATCTTCTCTTGATTTAAGCAGTTTGTTCAACGTAATGGTCAACTCATCTCCTAGCATTTTTCTTTCTGTGTCCATTTTCCGAATAGTTTCTTTTAGATTTTTATTCTCCTCTTCAAGATCAACAACGCTAACATCACGATTTAATATTGTTGAAAATCTAAAATGTAAATTATCTTTATATAAGACAAGGAAAAGCCTAGCCATTTTTTTTAATCAGACTGATTGTCATTTACGAAGAAAATATGCGTCGGTTTCTGCATGTTTAAAAAGTAATCAAAACAATCGAGTGCAACGGAATGATAAATATTTACTGAAGCAAGTAAATATGGAAGCAAAATGGCAGACGATGGAAAATTCTAAAGTAAGAAAAAAATCTTAGTTTAGTTAAAACCTAACTGGCCACAACACAACTAAAAGGTCTAAAGAAAACAAAACCATATTTGCAATTGCGAGCAATAGGCAATGTCACCCCAAATCGTGCATGCCATCTCAATCTCAGCTTCCGAATCTACCTTGAAATATTTTTTGTTAAAATCGGACAACGTTGAAATCTTTACGTTTTATGTCGGCCATTTTTGAAGTGGTGGCAACTTTGGAATTTCTTTTTGCATGAATTCCTTCCTGTCATCTTATGGAACAATTATATAAAATGTGAAAAAAAATCTTAAAAGCAGCTCCCGAGATATTAAATCCTCAAATTTTTAACGTAAAATACCGGATTTCTTGAAATTTGTAGCCATTTAGATTTTTTTCTTATAAAGATATTCTCTTTATGTTTATCTAATTTTATACAAAGTTTCATTTGATTACATATGGCCATTCAAAAAAATGTTCGGACAAAATGTGCGGAATAAAAATACTAGTAAATAGATTCGCAATTGCGAGCAATAGCCGATATCTCCATTACACAAACAATTCGATCATTTGCAGCTTCAAAATCTACCTAGAAATTAATTTTCGTTGAAATCCGACAAAGATGAAAATTTGACGTTATCTGTATTTATAAGTTGCGGCCATCATGATTTTTTTTTCAAAAAACTTCTTGTCCTAATATTCATTTAAGGTAGTTCGGTAGTCTTCCGCCATTTTGAATTTGTTATTTATACTGTTGTGGTATAAACTGTTTTTTAGATATGCAAATATTTTTATTTGTAATGTATCAATAAATATTACATCAGTGACACAAAATGCGAAGAACATTCATTGACTTCATTTTACATGTATTTTTCTTCTTGATGAGGTATGGTAGTTAAATAGTTTGGAAAAAAATATTTGGAAAAGGGAGATAATCTGATAAAAATATTTTATACGGGTATCACTATCTAAATTCACATTTTATAAAGTATATGGGAAACAAAGTCGGTGACCACCATCTTTCTTTAAATTTTTTTCGAAAGTGCTAACATATGACTAAAAGAGAATGAAATCTGTGGAATAGTTTAAAAGAAAACATCAAAATACCTGTTTTTTCCTATATATTCAGTAGAAATATTTGATTATTTTGATATCAGTTATTTCAAAAACAAGCACGGTGACCCCCACCCCCCCCCCCCCTTTATTTTTTTTTTATTTCAGTGCTGATATTATGAGGGAACTTTCCTGAGAAAATAAAGAAAATCTATGGAATAAAATTTGGAGTACCCATCTACCTTAAGCATAATCAGAATAAAGATTTATAATAAGAATAAAATGTGCCAGTCAGAAGAAACGTAGAATAACAACATGTCATTCAACTTCGTATTTGGGTGACATATCTAGAATTATAATCATCGTTCCCGAAGGGTTTGGTTTAAAGTGATCGTACATAACCATTTGTCAACCCCACTTCGACAAGGGTGACATATAAATTAAGACGATACTCGGAAAAATAAGGTACTAACACTAAAAATGAAACCTAAAACGGGGCGGGATTATTCGCTGCAGAAGGAAATGCACGATCTGCTCAAAATCCCTGTCACTCTGCAAACTAAATGTTTGGTAAAGTCATAGTCGGTGTTTGTCACTTCATGTTCGATTGAAAAATGTATATTCTCAATTGTGAGATTCATACTTCGTTACGACCTCTCAAAAAATGTTGACGACGGAAAAACGTCTCGGTTTTAACCGCATTAAACAAATAATTTAGTATGCGGTTTTGAAAGGGTAATTTCTATCAATCGATATAAAATCACCGTTCATAGTAACTACATTATTAAAGAGGAAAGATGACAGAAAACACTCACAACAGCCGAAAAATACTATCACAGGCTAAATTCCACAAGAGAATATAACTAAAAAAGAAAAAAAAATAACATAAATAACAAAAGGAACTTGGGACAGTCGGACACGGAACTACCATCTGCAAAAGCTAGAAAAAGGGTTTAACCGGTAAGTGGATGCCCTGAACCTCCTTTTTCTCCATCTTGTCCCTACATTATAACAAACACATGAATAAAACCCATTGTATGTAGACTTCTAACCCTGACACAAGTATTTAGAAAAAAATTAATTGGACAAAACCCAAATTTAACTGAGAAAGATGAATCAAAGATTGGCCCCGTTAAACCACCGGCTAGCTCAGTGAGCCTAGTCTGCGGGTAAATCAGTTTCGCATTGCAGAAGATAAACACAAAACACTTCCCGAAAGGTTTGGAAAAAGAGTCATCGTGCATTCCAGTAGATAAAGGCAGTATAAGTGAGAGGTCAATATACGTGTAAAATCTTAAGGTCAATGATTCCCGTAACCGATTTCAGAGATGTGTGTAGAATATCCTGTCAATACCTAACATTACGTTAAGAATGAAATTGATTAAATATATTTACATATACTGTTTCTTAATACCTTTGAAATTTATATTGATTCATTTATATTGATTTATATGTAATTCGGTTAATTTAACTTCTTCATGTCCTGATTTTGGATATATTTATTTCATCTGTTGTGCTCATAATGGGTTCTCAATTAAAATTTAAAATTTTCATTTACATATTTTAGCCTAAAATCAATGGTAGAAACTAGAAATAATATTTTTTTCAAGAGAAATACTGATTTTGTAATATTTTGTATAATTTGCATACAACTTTACCTTACAGGTACTAATGAATGATTATGGCATCTTTTTGACATCGTTATGTTCTTTATTTCTTTATATTTTTATTCAGCATATTGATTCAACGGAAATTCTATAAAGAATTATTTTTCGTGCACGTCATTACAATTTTGTATGTAAGCTGTCTTCAGGGATTATTTAAAATTAACATCCAAATAATATAAGAATGTCCATTTTTGATGAATCAGGATGTTGCCATCCCAATTTATATGAAGACTGGCAATCAAATATATCTGGATGCTGGCCTCTAAATTTAATGTGCATCCTGGCATCCCAATTAAATCTGGATGCTGACATTCTAATCTGCAAGGATACTGATATCCTTATTAAATCTAGATGCTGACATCCCAATTTATCTGGATGCTGGCATCCCAACCTTTCTGGATGCTGGCCTCCAAATCTGTCTGGATACTGCCATTCCAATTTGTCTGGATGCTGGCATCTTAATCTGTTTGGATGCTGGCATCCCAATCTGTCTGGATGCTGGCATCCAAATCTGACTGGATGCTGGCATCCCAATCTGTGTGGATGCTGGCATCCCAATCTGTCTGGATGCTGGCATCCCAATCTCTCTGGATGCTGGCATCCCTATTTGCCTGGATGCTGGCATCCAAATCCGTCTGGATGCTGACATCCCAACTATATCTGGATGCTGGGATCCCAATTAAATCTGGATGTTGGCATCTCAATGTGACATTGGAATATCAAAAATGAATAGGGTACCCAAATTGCACCATCTTAGAAAGGGAGGGCATGGAATCATAATATTCTTTTCAGAATGTGCATCAAATTGATTCTTGTCACTTTAGTATTTTTATCTGTATCAGTTGAAATGGACAGAGTAATTTTATCTTCCATAAAGAATTAATAAAAAAGATTAATGGAAAGTTCTCAGGAAATTGTTGCTGTTGTAAAGCAAAGTATGTGCAATGAATGCTAAAGTGTACATTTTCCAGGGTCAGCATCCATTGATTGTTGACAATTTATTATCAATCTGTGAGAAGCAGGATATGTTTACTCTACTGGTGCACCTGTCTTCACTCATGTAATTTTTTTTATTGGGTCTGTGTTGTTCATCTTTGTATGTGTCATCTTTGTATGTGTGTGTGTCTTCACTTCTCTGTTCTGTACTCACGTGAGTTCTTTGTTTCTTGGGTGTTTCAGATGTTGCAATTGTCCTTGGATTATTAGTTTTTAGACTGATTGCTCAGTTTTCACTTACTTTAATGACTTGCTCTGTTAAATGGCCCAACCATTAAAAAGTTATTTATAAGTTTACTTCATAGTTCAAAAGCAAAAAACATTTAAGTATCTTCATTTTTGAACGGGAAACAATTTTGAATTGTATTTTTATACTCGATTATTGTTATCACATGACCAGACTCACAGATCCGAATATGTCAACAAACAGGATTGCATTAAATGGTCAACCTAAAAATAATGACCAGAAACTACAGATATTGTGACAATAAAGAAATAAACCTCGGACGGACGGACGGAAGGACGGAAGGACGGACGGACGGACAAGGGTATTCCAATATACCACCCACTCACGAGTGGGGGTATAACAACTTTTATCTAACTGCTGCTGCTGAGATTAGAAAAAAGAAGAAAACATATTTCCATCCCTTAATAAATGGACAATACATGTACATTCTCTGCAAATATATTTTGTATGAGCCTTAGAACAGGCAGAAATGCCAGGTTTCTAAAATAACTGCTGAAATATCAACATTAGATCCATCAAAGCATAAAATATTGTGGACTTCACATGAATTGGCACAGAAAGAAGAACAGACAAATAGACAGACAGGGAAAGTTATTCTTATATACCCTATGAAAACTGTTTGTTGGGCATAAAAAATAA
>MJUU01060093.1:77088-99861 GCA_002080025.1 Modiolus philippinarum | reverse complement strand
TCGTGTCGTGTCACCGATTTGTTCAGTACTATGAAATGTTGTTTAGACACTCTAATGACTAGATACACACTAAAAAAAGAACTCTATTTAGGGGTAAAGTCGGTGCAATTTAGCATGCAACCACTGGGAAACTTCATACAGCCATGCCGAGCTTTCCCAGGCAAAAGGTTCGCTTTTCTATATCATCAGCGATTTCAACTGGTAATTGAAACTGCATGGTCTAGCTGGTATACATTTGTCATAAACTTTCGAGATGTCGTTTCTGTGGCAATTGTCCTTCATGTCAACAGCTAAGAAATCTACAGCCAAGCCAGTCGAAAAAGGAGGCTAACTCTCCTCAAAAGACAAAAACTACCGAACAAAAGAGAGTCAAGAAACCAAGGAAGAAGAAAAGTCAAGAGCTTATATCTTACATAAGCAGACAAAAGTCCTTCTAAGGGCTACTAAACTTCTCAAAAAGAATATTTATAGTTGTTATATCAGCAATTTTCAAAGTCAAAAATAGCTTTTCCCTTTGTATAGTGTATTTTCTCTTTCTTACTTATTCCCCTTTCCCTTTTCTGTACTGATTTTATTTACTTATTTATTTATCTCTTCATTAATATTTTTTCAATTGGTCCTTTTCGATATTAATATTTCATTCTTTGTTGGCTCCGGGCTCCGAGCTCAAGCACTAGGGATCTAGGCTCCAACACTAGGGTTCCGAGCTCCAACAAAAGGGCACCGGGCTCCAACACTATGCCTCTGAGCTCCAAACTATTGCTCCGGGCTCCAATACTATGACTCCGGGTCCCACTCACTGGGCTCCAGACTTCAGCTTTGGGCTCACAGAGAGCTGAGGTTATCCGATTTTCCGAAGTTAAAAATGGGAAATTCGGAAGTCCCGAAAATCATGTGGGTCTCCTCTTCCCCCTTTATTATTAAAAATGCATTACTGGGTAGCATGAAAATTTCGTTCAACATTATACAAAATGGGAGTTTTTTTTCCATCTGGCTTATAAAACTTTTGGTGCTGTATATAGGAGATCACAATGGGGGTCCTTTCACAAAATCTCCACTTTCCCGTTTTACGAGAAAGTGGGAGTTTATTAAAGACTCTTTAAAAACCCTGTTTCCCGATTCAAGGTGATTTTTTTAGTGTTTCCCGTGTCACGTAAGCAATATTTAGTAAAGTATATTATCGCTTCCAATCATGGACGATCCCCTTCAAGTTTTCAACTCTTCACTCTCATTTAAATGGAAAGGCTTTTTAATTTCACCGTCTTTAAAGTGTCATTTTGTTGCATCATATTAAAAATTGTCTTTGAAATACACAATATATATGACGTCCCTATAAAGTCCCGTTCGTGGACGAATCTGATGGTGGATGAAAAATGTCACAGAAACACTCTCGCCATCTGTTTTTTCCGCCACGTTTATTTTAAGCACATAAACTGAACAAAAATTGCATGAAAATACAAAGACAAAAGTTAAATATAAACGAAAGAATGTTGCACAATGAATACTCTCTTTCATATTATAAAACATGAAAATTTTCGAAATTAACACGGTAGATATAATGTCGTGAAACTTAATGAACAAAGCATAGAAATGGGAACATTCAAAGAAAGAACATAAAATATAACAAATTGAGTTTTTAGAAACAATAATATAAAATATAAAAACTGCAGACGTACGGATGAAACAGGAACATTGAAAGAAAGAATATAAAATATGATAAATTGATATTATAGTTACCACAATATAGACAATAGAAAATGCAGAACTATGGATAAGGAAAGTGAAAACAATAAAAAGAGAAGATAAAATTTACAGCTTAGAATTTCTCTGGTGGCGGAAATACCCCTCCATAATTTTCAACCCTCATTTACCCTCGCATTCCCAAAAGCTGTAGGATAATATTTTTCATGTTTAATATGGTATGCTCAAGGTACATTTTCTCATCAACATTTGTCATTCATTTAGAATTACTCTCGCTCTTATTCGACTTTTGATGAGAAATGTTTTCCAATTCTATAAGAAATGGTAAAAACTATAACTTACAGGATCATTCCTAATCAGTATTAGTTATCAGACATTCATTCATAAAAGTGTATATAAACGAATGAAATGTCCGATTTTAGTTTTGCAACACATGATGCTAGTAACCGGGGCTAATAACTTAGGAATCCTGTTAGCATGGGAAAGTCTGACTGGAGTGTGGAAAGAAGCTGTGTAAAAAGTATGGATCAAGTCATCAAGAAAAAATATACCTGCATTCAATGCTGCACAAAAAAAGACAAACAGTAAGATAGAAAATAAAACTTTCAACTGTAAACGGATGCTAAGAGAAATAATATGAAGGCTAATACAACAAACTAATCGTAAGAAAATCAACTGTCGACACAGAATGTCATCTCTTGAGTCTGCACAATGATCTACAACAGCAACCGTTATAAGAAAATATAAGTCTTAAATTTTAAGAACTACCTACGTGCTAAATTCTTGATGTGATCAATCGTTCATCACTGCCTTGAGGGTCAGTGTCACCATCCAAGTGTGGAATCGGTTTAAATTTCTTAGGAATAACAGCATGTCAAATATCAAGTGGCTAGGACTACTGGTAGAGAGCGTTAATGCTTGCAAAATAAAAATTGAACATGCATGATTCAAGGAAATGATCTTCGTCTGGATGTGAATCTGTATGAACTCTCAAAACACATCTGCATGTCAAATATCAAGGTAGGATGGACAGCAATTATGAGGATAAACATTTCAAAATTTTGAGGAGTGGAGCAAGACTACGGGAGCATATTATAAAATGCTGTTTGCGCCTGTCCTAAGTCGTAAAAATTTATAAAGCCTTTGTGTGTCTTGTCTGTTTTCTAGTTAGTTTACTTTATGTCTATAGGAGTCTAGGATGATGTTTTTTTCGCTGACCTTGATTACTCTTTATTTAGGGGGGCCGACTCCGACCTGCCGTTGGGTGTGGGATTTCCTCACCGTTCGTTGAACCAGTCTGTGCCTTTAGCCACTAGCCCTACGCCCGAGACTAGTAAAATCAGTCTTGGGCTAGTAAAAATTTGAAGTCACTAGCCCTGTGGGCTAGTTAAAATTGTACCTTTTTAACAAAGAATGTTCTATAAGGGCTAGTGAAATTGAGTTCGGGCTAGTACAACACGGGACCTTACTAGCCCCTTCAGGCTAGTGGATGAAAAAGTTTTTGGCACAGACTGTTGAACGATATTATGGTGGCTTTGAGTTGTTATAACTCCCCTTTGGGTCGTTGTCTCTTTGACACATTCCCCGTTTCCTTTCTTTTTTCTATCTTAAAACTGATATGTTTGATGTTCAAGAGATAAAAAAAAATGCATAAATGAGTAAAAAATGAGTATAGCTAATTGTTGAAGGCCTCATGGTGACTTCAAGATGAAGAACAAGAATAAAAGCGTTATACCATTGCTTGGATTAGTCATGTATTTGTAAAGACTGTCTCATGTGCATGTACTCCATATCCTTACATTTAACAAATTCATATTTATTGACTTAGTAGTAGGTCTTCCAGGGAAGACATGTGTCGCCTGCGTAATAACACAAAAAAATATTCTAAGTTCCGTCAAACAGAAAGTGGGCATGCGAGAGATCCAAAACTCTCTTACACGGTATAGGCCCCCCTACTGATACTCCATGCCAAATTGCAGAAGGCTCGGATACATGGTTCCTGGGAAAAATGCGACAGAAATTTCTGTGACGTCGACGACGCAAGACGACGGATAGTGATCCCTATATGTCGCCACTGCGTGAACGCAGGCGACACAAAAATAGTTTAAACAAGACCAATTACATGTCTGGACCTGCGTCACCGTCACTCATTTTCAACTTAGACAGTGTTTTTTTCTCAATCTAACAGAATATCATGTATAGGTTTACCAATTCAAACAATTCATTTACCTTATTACCAAAAATTCTTCAAATGCAAGTTATAATAGATTATATATAGTTTCCATAAGAAGAACTAGTTGATTATGAAATTTCTCACATCAAGTTAAATAAATTTTGCAAATGTTTGAAAGCGAGGCTTGTCAAATTTATTTAACGAGATGTGAGAAATTTCATAATTAACGTGTTTAAGTTGTGGAAACTGTTTCTCTAATGACTGAATGAATAACGCCGAGGATTGTATTCCAAATAAATTTGGCGGGAAATGTCACGAAACTTGTTCTCCTCTCTAGAGAGGAGAACAAATGTTTCACCACCTTCAGGAAATGTGAAAACTGGATAGAAATTAGAGAAGTTAAGTTCAACCCTGTTACCATCTTCGCTAACAAAGAGTTACGATCCGCTCCTCTCATCTTCACCCAAATGGCAGATCAAGTAACTAAATACCGAAGTTACTGTGAATTTAATTTCTGCATATGCGCATTACGACAACTTATGTCTCATCAGTTCAGATAAAATCTAAACGTTTGGAAGACCATTAACTCAAAGAGTTAAAAAACTGATAGAGAACAAATAACCAAATATAAAGCCAAAATTAGCCAAGGACAGATCTTTGCGAGAAGGAGATACTCCTTAGTTTTTACAAAATTTACAAACAATTAGATATTGCAAGGTTCCAAATAGAATCAGCTTTCGGGTCAGCACCGAAGTATTGACCACTGGGCTGGATTTCTGTAGTCTCAAATCCACGTCTTTGATTAGTCTGCTTCAACCAGACTCTTACATGTATGTAAAGAGTCTGAATGATCCAGACTAGTCTTTGATTGGTTGCTGCAGGCAAATAATTAACTCACATTCAGATTTTGAATATATATCAAAACAATTAAACTTAAAATATGGCGTTTAGTGATTTTTCTGTTTTGCAAAATTTCCATGATTTAATTATCTTTCTTTACTTTTGAAGGGTTATTTCCTTGGAGTCAAATATATTGTGAATTGTTGTATTATTAGATGCGATAAATAATCATTTATTGTTACAATAAATCATACTGAAACTCTTACTTCCAAGGGAGATAATTTGAAACTGATGTTTCACAAATTGTGGCTCAATCCGCCAAGGGCGAAGAGGAGAGAAGCTGATCACAACCCTTGGCCAGCGAAGATGCCCTATAACCGTCATAAACAAAAACAGAAAAAAAAACAAAACTAAATGTGCAAAGTTGAACAAAGCATAAAATGAAAATAGTCCATATCACTTCAGCAAAGGTGAAAACCATATCTGAGTTTCAAATAAACACATACTTTGAATCTTTATGAGAAAACATATGAAAGCAATGCAAAAATTCAAGAATAGCTGCCCATGGTCAATGCGTTCAAAACTCTGCAACGTCTCTGGACAAAAAATGAGTACCATGATGATATAATGTGATAGAATAAAGTACAAGTTCAATAATAGATAAATTTGACATTTTTTAAAATCAAAACTGGCCTAAAGGGGAGGTTCACATCACCAATGTGTTCAAACAACAGTAAAAACTTCCAAAGGTATTTAGTCAGAAATGTTAATCTTTCAGATTACACAAACCAGGCACTGTAATGTTAAAATATGCTGAAAAATGACAAAGTTCAACAATACATAAATTAGACATCTTTTTTTCAAATCTGCCCAAAAAGGGAGGTGCACATCTTCAATGTGTCAAGAACAACTGTGTAAAGTTTCAAAAGCACCAGATATAAGGAGTCAGAGTTTCAGATTACATAAACTCGGTACTGTAATGTTAAAATTTAATGAATTTAATGAAAAAATGACTAGGTTCAACAATGCATAAATTCGACAATTTTTATCCAAATCTCACCAAAAGGGGAGGTGCACATCTTCAATGTGTTCAAAACAACTGTGCAAAGTTTCAAAAGCATCAGGTATAAGGTGTCTGAGTTTCAGATTACACAAACTTAGTACCGTAATATTAAAATTTGATGAAAAAATGACTAAGTTCAACAATTGATAAATTCGACAATTTTTATTCAAATCTCACTAAAACGATAGGTGAACATCTTCAATGTGTTCAGAACAACTGTGCAAAGTTTCAAAAGCGTCAGGTATAAGGTGTCCGAGTTTCAGATTACACAAACACAGTACCGTTATGTTAAAATTTGAAGAAAAAATGACTAAGTTCAACAATAGATAAATTCCACAATTTTTTTCCAAATCTCACCAAAAGGGGAGGTGTACATCTTCAATGTGTTCAGAACAACTGTGCAAAGTTTCAAAAGTATCGGGTTAAAGGTGTCGGAGTTTCAGATTACACAAACTTGGTACCCCCAAAGCGTGACGGATGGACGGAGTCGAGTGGCTCCTAGACCTGCAGTCACCGTTGGTGACGCAGGTAAAAATACAATAAAAGCATCGGACAATAAACTTTAAAAAAAAAAGAAAAAAAAATCAGGAGATGGATCAAAGTGGAGAATATTGACGAAAGTATGAACCTGTTTCTGTATCTTGACAATTGCTGCAATAAACAGTCAACTAAACCTATACTTCAAAGGGCATAATTCTCATTCTCAACTTGATGTAATAGGTTCCAATGTTAACTACGTTTCCATTGGGATGAAATTAGGTGTTGCTGGACACTTTTTTGTAGGATACCATCTACGGATCATAATGAAGAAGTATGGTTTTAATTGGACAACGCGTTTCTAAGAAGAAGATCAATGTAGTAAGGGGCAAATAAAGCTATGTCCTTTGCTGGCAGCTATCTTTTATGAGGTGTAAACCTGCCAGATACTTTTTAAGAGGACCATCTAAAGACCATTATGACTGTGGTTGATTCCGAGATCTTAAAATTTGTTTTGATAGTGTGCAATGTAAACATAGAAAGCAGCCACAGCCTGCTAAGCTCACCTCGTTACACAGCATTGTCACATGTTGCACATGTCAATAACCAGGAATGGATTAAAATCATTCATTTAAACAAATTCAGTCATGCATAAAATGTAGGTCAGAGACAGCATCCGAAGCATGCATTGTTGTTGTCATCTCAAAATGCATCATGCATACCAGTATGGTTGATGTGCGCCATGTCAGTAAGCGGGAATGGACTTTAACCATTCTACCTAACCAAGTCACTCATGCGTAAAATGTAGGTCAGAGACAGCATCGGAAGCATGCATTCCAGTCCTCATCCCAAAATGCATCAAACATACCAGTATGCTTGATGTGGGCCATGTCAGTAAGCTGGAATGGACTTTAACCATTCTATCTAACCAAGTTGCTCATGCGTAAAATATAGGTCAGAGACAGCATCCGAAGCATGCATTGTTGTTGTCATCCCAAAATGCATCATACATACCAGTATGGTTGATGTGGGCCATGTCAGTATGCGGGAATGGACTTTAACCATTCTACCTAACCAAGTCGCTCATGTGTAAAATGTAGGTCAGAGACAGCATCCGAAGCATGCATTCCAGTTGTCTTCCCAAAATGCATCAGGCATACCAATATGGTTGATGTGGGGCATGTCAGTAAGCAGGAATGGACCTTAACCATTCTTCCTAACCGGACGCGGACGCCGACGCAAGGGGTATCACATAAGCCCCCCTCACTATCGTGAGGTGAGCTAAAAATGTTAACCACTGTTGGCCATCTGTGATCAGGTGTGGTCCTGTCAGATCGGATATCTTTTTAAATGGAACCTAATAAAGACCATACTTGGTTGTGATTTACAAACAGTTTGACAGGATAAAACCTTGAAATGTGTTTTCCATTTGCAATGTTAGAAGTATTTTAAAACTATATTCTCTTCTGGTCATCTTGAATGGAATTTGAACCTGCCAAAACTTATTTTGTAGGGGACCATCAAAGCCATTGTAGGAATGTTTACCTCTAATTGGACTTGTATTTTCAGAGAATATCTCTAAATGTGTTTTCCGTAAGATCCTATGTTAAATTATGTTCTATGCTGGTGGCCATCCTGGACGAGGTGCATTCCTGTTGGATATCTTTTTTGAAGCAGGCAAACTAAAACTATTGTGACTAGTTTAAATGTTTTCATAGGAACAAATGTTAAACTATGAAGTTGTATGAATGCATATTCATAGGAGCAAATGCTAAACTATGTTCCCCATTGGTGGCCATCTTGGATGGGGTGTTGACCTACCAGATACCATATATGAAGGAAATCATCTAGAGTATTGGTATTGGTGGCCAAGTCTGGTTTTGACACCAACATATTCACAGTAAAACTTTGTAGGGGTTATCCATAATTGTCCAATGTAAAACTTTGTACTGTGCTGCAAACCGTTTTGGAGGTATACAGACCTACCTGAGATAAAATTTTGAAAGGGATCATCAAAGGCTTATTGTGCCCAAAATTAGTTGTCATCGATAAGTTGTTTCATAGATCTCTGAACTAAAAAATATGAGGGAGAGATGAAAGATGCCAAACAATTGCAGAAGCTCACCCGGTGTAAATTATCTCAAAGATATAAATGGACAAACAGGGTATATACAAATTCACAGAAAAATAATTACAGAACAATGACTTCATGGTTTAGGATGTAAAATTTCAGATTTGTATTATTTGCCATTTCAGAGAAAACTTTGACAAAAAATGTTCTATTATGTTAAAAATTGATGGGTGTTCCATGGAACACTTGTGTCGCCTGCACTACAGAAGAGCCATTTTTGGCCCAGTGAACCTCTGAAATCTGTAAACTTAAATTTATAACTATTATGTGCATGGCTAAGACTAGGAGAAAAACATATTCTGCAAATTTGATAAGAATATGAATATAGTTTTGGGGACTTATAGATTAACAAACAGAAACAACAAATGTGGTATGTTGGCTTGGCAAACCTCTTAGATCTGTAAAATCAAAATTTCAAGTATAATGTGCATAACCAGACCTGATAAACAACAAATACTGAAATTTTGGTTGGAATCTCACAGACATTTGTGAAAGAGTTGAAGATTAAGGTTAAAGGCCCCTTTTTCAGTCCAATGTTAAACCTATGGAAATTTTATGTAAAACCCCCAGCCATAACGGCTTATTGGTTCTTCACCAAACTTCGTTTGCATATAGCTGTTTCATTTATGCATACAAAGCTACTATTCATTGCAAGTTTTATGAACAAAAGAATGAGTTATTTATGAAAATCAATATAAAAAACGGCAAATCATTCGAACAGACCGCATTTTTGTCCCAGAAAACATCCAACTACCACAATATTTTCAACATTTTTTCTGCAAAATCATTAAATTTGTTGATACTAGCATAAAATGATGGTAGCTTTGCATGGGCAATTATCTCAAGAATTTGCAGATGAATTTTTGGAATAAAGCAACAAGCCGTTTAGGCTGGGGGTTTTACATAAAATTTCCATAGGTTTAACATTGGGCTGAAAAAGGGGCCTTTAACCTTAACAAAGCAAATTAACAAATGAGCAATTTTGGCTCTGTGAACCTTTAAAATCTGTAAAATCTAAATTCTAAGTATCAGATGCACAACTTCACAAGGTAAACAACATCCTGAAAGTTTGGTTGGATTAGGACTTGCAGTTTTGAAGAAGTTGTGGATTCAAAAAGCAACTCACAAATGAGCAATTTTGGCTCTGTGAACCTCTAAAATCTGTAAAATCAAAATTCTAAGTATCAGGTGCACAACTACACCATGTGAAAAACATATCCTGAAAGTTTGGTTGGAGTCAGAGAAGCAGTTTTGAAGGAGTTGTGGATTCAAAAAGCAACACTCACAAATGAGCAATTTTGGCTCTGTGAACCTCTAAAATCTGTAAAATCAAAATTCTAAGTATCAGGTGAACATCTACACCAGGTGGACAATATATCCTGAAAGTTTGGTTGGAATTGGACCAGCAGTTTTGAAGGAGTTGCGGATTCAAAAAGCAACACTCAGAATTAAGCAATTTTGGCTCTGTGAACCTCTAAAATCTGTAAAATCAAAATTCTAAGTATCAGGTACACAACTACACCATGTGAAAAACATATCCTGAAAGTTTGGTTGGAATCGGACTAGTAGTTTTGATAAAAACCGACAGACGACGCAGGACGACGACGACGACGTAAGACAACAGATAGTAATCCCCATGTGTCGACTCTGCTTACAGCAGGCGACACAAAAACATGTCAAAAGTGATCAAGTCTGGTAAAAGGAGGTAGAACTGATAGGTCAGAAAATGCATCTTACAGTAAGTCAGAATCATACAAAGATTGTGAGAAAATTAAAGATCAATGTCTCATTTTCTAGCTTTATATCATTTACCAGTGTAAAAATAAGCTTAATGAAAATATAGAAAATAGCCACCTCCTCATGCTAAGCATTGACGCATTTGGAACATGCCAGTACATGGAAATGGACAATAACCTTTCTTCCTAACAGTCCTTAATGCATAAAATGAAGATCAGAGACTGCATCCTAAGTATGCATTGCAGCTGTCATCTCAAAATGCATCTGGCATACCAATATGGCTGATTTGGGACATGCCAGTAAGCCAGAGTGAACATTAACCATTCCACCGGAGTTGCATATGTGTAAAATGTAGGTCAGACACAGCACCAAAATCATGCATGTTATCCAAAATTGCATCAGACATACCAATATGGTTGATGTTGGACATGTCAGTAAGTGGATATGGGTTTATAAATTCTGAGCATTTCATGCATCAAAAGCCAAAGAAAGCATCTGAAGCATGCATTCCAGCTGTCAACTGAAATGCACCATGCATACCAATATGGTTGATGTGGGATATGTGCGTAAGTGGGAATGGACTTTTGACATCCTACAAAACTGAGTTGCTCATTCTTAGCTGTTATCCTAAAATGAATCATGCATAAGAAGTTCTTAAATGGTTGATGTGGAACATGTCAGTAAACGAGAATGGACTTTGACCCTCCTACTTAATTAAGTTCTTCATGTGTACAATGTAGTTCAGAGACAGTATCTAAAGCATGTATCCTAGCATCATGCACACCAATATTGTTGATGAGGGGGGCATGTCAGTAAACATGGATGGAATTTCACCATTCTCACCAACCAAGTCACACATGCATAAAATGTAGGTCAGAAACAGCATCCAAAATACATCATGTAAACCATGTGTTATGGTCTCATATTCATTTACTCCATATCCTTTCTTAAATACCAATCTGGTTGATGTGGGACATACCAGTAATTAGGAATGGACTTTAACCACTCTACCTAATTGGATGTGGACACTGGGGTATAACACGATTGAGTCCCCTCACTTTGTGAGGTGAGCTTACAAGTTTGACAGATGGACAAACATTACTACAGAATGAAGGACAAAAATAAAACTGTATATGCCCATCCTAATACCCTTCAAGTCAAGTATTCCCAATTTATTTTGAATAAAGACCTGCAAGGTTTTACTCAACTCAGCTTCTGAATATGTTTGGATTGAAAAGAACTGTATAATTTTCAATCATCAATACTCACCTTCATGACGTCTGTGTGATGTATTTTTTTAAACTTATTGATCTGCTTGATCAAGAGACACTGGTCATTTACCAAAAACTTCTGATCACGTTTCATTGATAACAGTTTGAACCATGACAATATTAATTTGAGTATTAAGTCTTTTAATCAATGGTATAAATAAATAGTTATATAATTGGTGGAGATTCATCGCTGATCAGTTATAGTATGCAATCATACAAATATTCTCACTTAATAGACACATCAAAGTATACATAGATAAATGATAAATGGAATATATCATTTCAGCTTTACCACATGAGGTGCTAATAGCTCTGGATCAATCAATGATTTTTCAAGCGGTATTTCAAAATTATATTCATGTGTCTGTTGACGACGTGGTAAACCACGTTTACTTCGTTGAGGTATGGGTAACTCAGAATGATGTGCCGGAAGAGGTTCTGTAAAAAAGTATGGATGAAGTAAAGCGTCTTTGGCAGAAATGCGCTGTTTTGATGGATAAACTAAAACTTTCTTCAGAAGATCTAATGCCTCTGGTGATGCATCAGGAACTATTTCTTCAAATGGAATGGGTTTATTCTCCGGGAATGTTATCTTGTTGTAGTCAGGCAATTCTGATATACCCTTAAAAATACAGAAGTTATTAGACATCTTTGGAATTAAGATCAGTGCATTATGGCTTTTTCTCTAATTTCTATCAGGTTTTCACAATTCCTGAACGGTGTGGAAACATTTGTTCTCCTCTCTAGATATTTCCTGCCAAATTTATTTGGAATACAATCCTCATTGTTTTTTGTCCAGTCATTACAGAAACAGTTTCCACAACTTTAACACATTAATTATGAAATTTCTCACATCTCGGCAAGCCTCGCTTTCAAACATTTGAAAATTTATTTAACTTGATGTGAGAAATTTCATAATCAACTAGTTCTTGTTGTGGAAACTATATATAAACAAAAGAAAGGAAAAAGTTTCTTTAACTGTTATTCATAATAAATCAATTTGACAGCTCATTCAAAATGAATACCATATATACTCGATTATAAGTCAGAAATTTGGGAGCTAAAATTCATTTCCAGAGAAGGGATCCGACTAATAAGAGTAATCGAGAATCAAGGAGGAAAGTAGAGAACGTTACCATAGACACATACAATGATGACCAAATACAGTTTGCCGGTATTCAACAATCATCTGGGTGTATTGAGACATTATTTATTACTTTTAATAAAGGAAATAAACATTTTTTGAGTTGTTCTCTTACTTAATTCATGTTTTCATTTCAGCATAATGGAGGTACTTTATGTGTATTTACGTTTCACTATTTGTATACTATGTTGATTTCACTATTTACCAAAAACCGACAATAACTAACACCTTTCTCCTAGGAGTGTCATATCGTATCTTATGTAACATTTCCAATACTGTTTATTCTTTTTTTAACATTTACTCCATATAATAGAAATAATTTGTCTTTTAATTCTAATTTAAGACGGATTGAAAACATTTTTAATATTGGAAACACATACTTTTGATCTCATTTCGTTTATCATATTTTGGACATATAAGTAAACAAACTTCAGTTATTCCCCCGTAATACGATGTATTGGCCAGAAATGTGAAGAAAGCTGCTTTTAACACATATAAAATGCTTCACACGCAGCATTTATCTCGTGTAGAAGATATTCTTTCATTCCAATATACGCAATTTAATAAATTATAGCGGTTTCATGTTGAAGTTTTGGTACACAACTTGACAACGATCTCCGACCGACTTATAATCGTGATCAACGCTAAATACAAAGTTTTTCTTCACGAAGAGACCCTCGGACTTATAATCGAAAATATACGGTAGGTGATATACCATAAAAGTGCTATATATTTTTACTAAGGCCAAGACAAGTTATTTCTTTGTTATGAAAATGTAAAGTTTTCTAAGAAAACAAACAAGGGAAATTTTTCGTTTTTTGCAATTAAAAAGGTAGTTTAATCTTCTATTCAGAAGACCACAATTATATATTATGATAAGAAACAATTTAAAAGTTGAAATGGAAAAAGAGGAATAATGAAAAAATATCTTCACAATCAACTGAATTCATAAAACTGACTTTATTGAAAATGGGTCATATGAAAAAGTGTTATTTTAAAAGATTCTGCTCTTGTTTTTTATTTTGTTTTTGTTTGTTCGCCTCATACCCTCCAACATTTCAAAAATAAAAGTGACGCTAAACAGAGAATTTAATTGGTTCCGCCTAATATCTAATTTTCACTTCATTTGCATTCTCAGATGACGAGAATAAGGCAAAATTCAATTTATTTCAGACTTTATGCAGTGAATAGTAAGAAGTTGTAATTATTCTGTCCACAAAATTTTGAAAGAAGTCAAAAAATTTTCAATCAACAAAAATAATCACTTATACAGTATTCAATCAACCTTCTTATTATAAGGGCTTTTCCGTTTAAATTCCCAACTGGAGAAGGGGTGGTGGAATGCCAGTGATTTTTTTTTCTGTCGGTGGTTGGTTTATTTCTGTTGTGTCCTTACAAGTTTATTATATGAATTGCCACGATTTTGGATTTTTTAGTTTGGAAGTCCCATTTCACCATTTTTGCTTCGGTATTCATTTGCTGATGTATTTAATTTGGAATATAAATATAAGTGGCATTCCACCCCAACATTGGCATACCTGCTGACTTTTGAAATGCTTATGGGGGTTTTGATGTATGAAACAACTCAAGATATATCATTAAACCAATAAAGGAAAGAAAGGATTGGAATACACTCTTTTGTTATATTTTTAGCATCTTCATTACATTATAGTCATAATACAATAATCCAACTGTATTGTTAAGCAAGGAAGAATTATAATTGCATTTTGAAAATTTCAAATCTGGGGGGAACATCCACAAAAAGAAATATTTGGCAGGTATGCATAGGAAATTTTACTAAAATACCCTTATTTGTAAGACTATTATTTTCTTGCAAAGTATACTGCTAAACTTCTTTAACTCAGTATATATTGTGAATAGTACAGAGGCACAGCTAAATGGACTTTACTGGACTAATTAATGTAGAATAAGATAGTTAAGAATCTGTCGCAGTTGACTACATTTATCTTAGCTTTCAAATTATTTCTATATTTAACAAAAGATTAGAAAATTGTCAATGTATTATAAGTAAAGCAAACTTTCCTTCCCTGACTGGCCATAAATTTTTATTTGGTGTCTCTAGAACTAAAAGAACACATTTTACTAGCATTTGGTATACAATTTGGATGCATGCAATATACCAGCAATATTGTTACATTTGGTGTCTCTAAAACTAAAAAACCTCGCTTATCAGAACCAAAAACTTAACAAACACAACATATCTGCCAAATTTTTTTATTCAGTGTCCCTAAAACTTAACAAACACAACTTAACAGCCATATCATTTCTCTTGGTGTCCCTAAAACTTAACAATACTTACCGGCCATATTTTTTCATTTGGTGTCCCTAAAACTCGAAGAACACAACACAGCTGCTCTATATCATTTTCTCCCTGGAATATATAACTTTTATTTAAGAAATGGCATTTTATGTTAAAGATACTCGTACAAAATATCAAAAGTAATGTCAACTCATATTCTGCACATGTCAATTCTCTTGAAAAATAAAGACGAGTGTTTCGACTAGATAAATTGTGTATGATATTTTTTAAAAAATCACTACGATTAAGACAATTTCTGTTTCCTGTTATTTTTATTTAAGAGCATACAAAATTGCTACACATTATATATATACATAGGCTACACATTATGGGACTTGAAACGGGGGCTTTACAGAGATATGTTCCTTTGTAAATCAGTTGACAAAATGATGATATTAAAAAAGGTCACTTTATGGTAATTTCAGAATTACCCCAATTAAGCTCTATCTAATTCATTTACTTACAGGAAACAATGGAGAATTGTTGAGAAGTTCCCCAAATATACAACCAACTGCCCTGAAAATAAGTACAGAAATATTGTCATTTAATAACATATGATTATTCATTCACCAACCCAGTAGTCAGTACTTCGGTGCTGACCCGAAAACCGATTTTATTTAAATTTGCAATATCTAAATTTTACCGAATTTTGTTTAAAACTAAGGAGTATCTCCCTCATGCATAGCTCTGTCCTTAGCTGAATTTTGGCTTTNCTTTTGGTTATTTGTTCTCCATCAGATTTTACACGTTTCGGTTAATGGACTTCCAAATGTTTTGGTTTTATCTGCACTGATGAGACATAAGTTGTCGAAATGCGCATATGCAGAAAATAAATTAACAGTAACTTCGGTATTTTGATATTTATTACCACTGGGCCGATGCCTCTGCTGGTGGACTGTTAGTCCCCGAGGGTATTCACCAACCCAGTAGTCAGTACTTCGGTGCTGACCCAAAAACCGATTTTATTTAAATTTGCAATATCTAAATTTTACCGAATTTTGTTTAAGACTAAGGAGTATCTCCCTCATGCATAGCTCTGTCCTTAGCTGAATTTTGGCTTTCTATTTAGACCCTTTTGGTTATTTGTTCTCCATCAGATTTTACACGTTTCGGTTAATGGACTTCCAAATGTTTTGGTTTTATCTGCACTGATGAGGCATAAGTTGTCGAAATGCGCATATGCAGAAAATAAATTAACAGTAACTTCGGTATTTTGATATTTAACAATCATACACAGTCCCTTTTCTGTATTGAAATCATATGTAATTATTGTTCTTAAATTCTTTGTGCTTCTTGAGGAATAAGGTCATGGACAAGAAACAGCTTGTTTAAAAACTTGAGTGAGGTTGTTTTCCCAAAGGGCCTTAGCAAATGTGAAACAATACCACTAAGGTTCAAATCTAATATGAAGGAATTATTGTTTTATTTGACCAAAATTGCAATGTGGCAGAGAAACTGATACATAATAAAATGTCATAACCTTTTACATATCAATATAGGAAAAAGTAGACCATTATGGTCATAGAAAATGGAAAATAAAACAATATTAAGTTTATGTTTCCATCAATATCAACCATGAAATATATTCTCATAGCCATACCAAAACTGTCCATAATGAATTCAAACACAATTAAGTTCACAAAAACTCACCATAAGTCAACTCCTTCATCATATTTTCTGGCTCCATACAACAGTTCTGGTGCTCTATACCACCTATAACACAAATAATTACACATTTGAATCACAAGATAATGACACCAATGTAATCTTGTTAAAGCTTTGTTTCTTCACCATATTTTTACATATTGGCAATGTTGTATTGTGACATTCATTGTATATACAGTGGAACTTCCATGGGTCGAACACCAAAGGGACCAATAAAAAAAGTTTGAGCTAGAGGGGTGTTTGGCTTATCGAGGTCGAATTGTGTTTAAATTCACAAAAGGGTCCAGAAAAGGGTTAGAGACATTTGTGGTATTTGATTTATTGAAGTTCAATCGATCGGAAGTTCCACTGTTGTTGTTTTTTGTGTCATTTTTCATTCTCTTAATTTTTTCATCATAGGTATTTAAGTAGATGTACTATGCATATTATAAACTATCAGCTGATTTAAACTATATCTGATTTGTTTCACATTGTGTGGGTGTAAACTGATACACAACATTGTATTTCATTTCTTTCAGTATCACATGTCTATTTTATTGTCTAAATCTTTATAATATGTAGCACCTATACCAACCAACATATCTCTGTTTGTGTAGCCCCCATTTCAAGTCTCATGATGTGTAGCCCGTGTATTACATATCTCAGTATCTCTATCTGTCATGTTCAATTATCAGATGTCTCTATTTTTCAGATCCCTGCATTAAATATCTACAATTTTTTAGTTCTACCTTGTAGCAACTTGATGACTGTATTGTCTGTTCCCTTCATTTTGGAAAACTCTAGCCAGACCAAAATCTGCAATCTTCAAATGTCCTGTAGAACTAATCAATAAATTTGCAGGCTTCAAATCCTGGAATAAAATGATAATTTTTGTTAACAGAATACAGTGATATGAATTATTTCTCAATTATGAGGGAGTAAGTCTGCCATTGATTTCCACCTTTAAGTAATTTATTGTTCACATTAAATTAAGCATTTTATATGCATAAAAAGTTAAAAGTATATCAGTTTCAACACTTTAGTTAAATTTATTCTCTGTAATTGTTTCCCCTGTTTTTCTTGTTATTTGTGGAGCTGCTGGGCAAGAGGCTAGCAATCTTTAATTTTTCCAAAAACATTAAAAAACCAGCTGAAAAGGTCCAAAATACATAAACAGAAAAACAATAGGCTCTCAAGAGCCTGTATCGCTCACCTGGCCCTTGATTAACATAGACATTTTATGTTAATGAGCCCATATATATAGTTAAACTATGAATCCAATATCCCTAATTAATTAAAGGGGAGAAGACCTCTGTAAGGGTTTCCCATGTGGTCCAATGTTAAACAATGTTCCCTGCTGGCAGCAATCTTGGATAAAGTGTGAACCTAAAAAAAAAAACAGTTTTCTATTCAGGGTCCCACATAAAGACTATTTTGGTTCCATTGGCTAGGTAGTTTCAGAGGAGATCTTTGAATGTGTTTTCCCTTCGGGTCCAATGTAAAAACTAAGTTCCCCGCTGGTTGCCATGTTGGATATCGCGCTGACCTGAAAAACACCTTTTTTCAAGGGACCACTCAATAATCTATGTTCCCCACTGGCGGCCATGTTGGATATAGTGCAATCCCGAAAAACACCTTTTTTGCAAGGGACCACCTAAGGACTATTGTGACCAAGTTTCGTTCCAATTGGCTCAGTAGTTTCAGAGAAGAAGATCTTTGAAAGTGTTTTCCCATAGGGTCCAATGTTAAAACTATGTTTTCCGCTGGCCGCCATCTTGGAAATCGGGTGGCCCTAAAAAACACCTTTTTTGTAAGGGACCACCCAAGGACTATTGTAGCCAAGTTTGGTTCCAATTGGCCCAGTAGTTTCAGAGGAACAGAATTTGAAACGTTTTTTTTCCATAGGGTACAATGTTAAATTTTGGTCCCAGCTGGCGGCCATCTTGGATGACGTACAGACCTGAGCAACACAATTTTTAAAGGGGACCACCCAAGGACTATTGTGCCCAAGTTTGGTTTCAATTGGCCCAGTGGTTTCAGAGGAGAAGATCTTTGAATGAAAAGTTTACGGACGGACGGACGACGGACGCAAAGTGATGGCAAAAGCTCACCCTGGCATAGCCAGGTGAGCTAAAAAGGTCTTGTGCCCCCCCCCTCCCTCAATTAATAGTTAAAAACACTTTTTATGTCCCTTTAATAGTTAACAGAAAGAAAAAACGCAACAGAACAGTTAAAAACAGAGTTAACATATGTGTTATGATCTCAAGTTCATTTACTCCATATCCTTTCATAAATCATTTCACCAAAAACATTAAAGAACCAAATGAAAATACCAAAGATACATTAACAGAAAAAGCCTTGTCCCCCCCCTCCCTTGGAATACTATCCAAATTCACAGATTAGCTTTGAAAAATACACCAAGAGCCCTGTGTGTGTTTGGCTGGATCGAGTTGTGTTTAGTTTTCTAAGTTTTTTACGACTGCCCTGGCTTTAAAGAAAGGACATTCATTACTTTCAAATTCTATTGCGACGTTACTAAAACTCGGATCACATGACTTTCTTGGGCCACAGGAAAAGTGCAATTTAAACCCAAAATGGGAGTATAAACTATAAATTACTTTTTGAAAATCATGTCAGAAATGAATGACTAGAAAAGAAATGAAAAACTATATGAAATGAAATGAAATTTATACTTGATGAAATGGAAAAAATTAAAACTCCATTGTCCATGATAATCATTAAAAAGTTCTCTCAGATTTCGTGAAATACCGTAGAATTAAGAGTCTATGATCAAACGCTTAAACAGTCTATGAAAAATCACAAATTCTATACTTTTACAGTCCATGCAATTGGTTTCACATCCCTAAAGTCGATTGCAATAGAATTTGAATGCAATGGACTTCCTTTCCTTAAAGCCAGTTGTAAAACCTTAGAAAACTAAACACAACTCAATTCTGGTCATGGCACAAACAATGTGTGTGTTTGGCCATGGCTGGATTGTGTTGTGTTTAGTTTTCTAAGTTTTTTACAACTGGCTTTAAAGAAAGGACGTCCATTACTTTCAAATTCTATTGCAATCTTAGTGTAATGTCATTGACAACTAAAACGTAACAAAGTAGCGGCAGCACCGCGCTAAAGACAATGTTACTAAAACGCGGATTACATAACATTCCCCAAATGATAATGATAAGTGTTATTTATTCAGTTTAATGTTATATATTTCTGTAATCATAATTTCATATAAAAGTTATTTCAGTGTATTTTATTTTTCCACTTACCCTATGCATGATGTTATTTTCATGACAAAAAGCTACTCCTTTAAGTAACATCAACATATAAGATTTAACTTGAGCCTCTGTGATAGGTTTATCTGAGTTTCTGATAACCTCAGACAAATCTGATAACATATACTCAAATACCAATACAAGACTACTGCCATGTGGAAATACTTCACGTAATTTTACCACCTACAATATAACAAACATAGATTATACAAGAGATGATATCAAACACAAAAAACAAAGATACCAACATAATTTCTGTTTATATCCCAAGTTTTCAATCATTCTTGGTCTTGGTGATCATCAATCTTATTTATGTTAGAGTAATATTTCATTACAGTTTGTGACCACAGGCTTTAAAAGGTTCCCCTTCATTGTGTGTATGTCTTCGTTGTAAATGACTCTGTACATACTAAATTTCCTCATCAAAAAGTTAAGCAAGTTCTGCTATTCATGCCGTGATAACCCATTGGTTAAAAAGTCATGTGCACGTTTAACCAACTGCTGAAAATGGGAGAAATATATAGAATCCACAATTGCATCGAGTGAGAAACGACATTTGTACACTAGATATAGTTAAGTTTTAAAATTTTTTAACACAAGGATTGAAGAGCCTTTAAATTATTTGAAAATTTAAATAGAGTGTAGAAATGTCATTTCTCATAAGAAAGTGTTGTGGATTTATTTCTCTAATGAATTCAAGGAAATTTTTGACAAAAACATGACCCCTCTTCTGACGATCCAAAAAAAATGTGCTCTTTGAGCGTGATGTCATCAGATATGGTTGCCTTTTTACTTGATTTCACAATGGTAAAGTCGGAAACGGCAAACACATTTTATGTCATAATTGAATTTCATCCAATCATTTGCCAAGCAACATTCTCTCTAGAGAGGTTAAACGTTTTTCTCCCACTGTTCAGGAAACATGAACATAGGACATAAATTAGAAGAATATTATTCTATGGTTAAAAACATGAGAAAAATAATCAAACCCCAGATGAGGCTTGTAAGTTTATTATATTATTTTGTTTTGTCCTTGACATTTGTACCATATCTCTCTCTGATAACCTACACGAAAACAGGTTATACCAAGATGCAATACAAAATGTGATAATCACAAAATGTGTTCAAACTTTGCATAAAAAGAAAAGCATAGAAACATTTCATCTATCACAAACAAATTCAAGGATTAGAAGGTTAAAAATACACAAAATACAAAAATGAAGATAAAACAAGAGCTGTTGCCAAATGACAACCAGTAATACCCCCACTCACTGAAAGCTGATCAATATGGCAATTGCAAATTTAAGTGTGTGTGGACACAATACAGGCTTTGGACACAACACATAACCCTTAAGAATAAACAAAATGTAGTAAAAACTAATCATATATAGGCTGTATACCAATTTTGAAATCATTCCCTCTTAAAGAAGCTGAGAAAACTGCAATGAAAAATTCATGTTTCACCACATTTTGTAACTAAGTCCATATTTCGTTAAACACGCATCTTACAGGACTCAAAATAAAATATTTCTTACAAGTAACCATATGTAGGCTGCATACCAATTTTGAAAAAAATCCCGGCCTTTTATCGGAGGTGAGAAAACTGCGACGAAAAAAATTCACATTTCAGTACATTTTATAACTAAGTCCACATTTTGTTAAACAGGAAGTACACATTGGACAAGACTCAAAATACAACGTTCCTTGCAACTAATCATATTGAGGCAAACAGGAAGTACACAACTGACAATACTCAAAATGGGAGGTTCCTTAAAACACATCACATGGAGGCTGCATACCAATATTCAAATCAATCCCTCCACTGAAAGCTGAGAAAATTGTGACAGAAATAAATTTAGGACGAACAGACGGACAGACAGACAAGGTGAATGCAGAATACCCCACTCTCTAACAAGTGGGGGTATAATTTTATATGGTTATTATAAAAATTTCAGAACATGAAAAAGTACAATTTTTATTGTTGTACATAGATATTTCATTCATTACTTACATATGGGTTATCTTCAATTTCTTGTAAAGCTTTAATTTCCCTATAAAATGAAAATTATACAAATTTATAGTACAAAATGTATATATATATCTGGTGTCTAAGCATACATTGTATTATCATCAATGCGGTAAGTATTTAAGAAATTTTTTCAAATCATTTTCTGACCTAGCCTAAATTCCCTTTCACAACATATCTAAGGTGCCTTTACTAAGTTACAGATCATAGTTACAATAAATATAAACTTTCTTACAATCCATGTAAAAAAAAAAAAGAACCCTTACCAGGGATATTCATTTTCTGTATAAAAATATTTAGGAACTACATCTTGTGTCTATTTATATAATTACTTGGCAATCACAATGTATGTTGATTGGTCAAGAAAAACTTTGGGCTTAATGTTTTGGAAAACAGCAATACCTATTCCTGTCAATAAAATTTTGACATTTGTTGTCAAGATTTGGTTATCAACATCTAGCAAAACCAGTGCCGTATTGATTTAATAAATAAGTGAGATGATGAATTTGACAATTATTAAAAAATTATGGTATGGTGCAGGATTTAATCAATCTGAATACTATATAGTGTTATCATATTCCAAGTGAATAACAAAATCTTACAACTATTTTTTAACAGATGGTTGCTATACTTCCCACAGTTAATCCCAAAAATGCCAGATAAAATATCCTTTCTAAACATTTACAGGTGATTGCCAAGTTTTGTGCTATGCACAACCTTTCATTTATCAATTGTGATTTACCGTAATGCAGTGTGGGGAATTCCATCTTCAAGTTTCCTCAATGGAACTTTTTTTAATGCAACAACTTCACCACTCTGAAAAAAATAAGCCTTTTATTGTCCCCCGCCGCACCGCAACGGTGGGACATAGTAATGGTCTGCGTCCATGTGTCCGTCCGTCCGTCCGTCTGTCTGTCACACTTTCTTGTGGACGCAACTCCTCGGAAACCGTGTATTGGATT
>MJUU01060093.1:52959-68983 GCA_002080025.1 Modiolus philippinarum | reverse complement strand
GGAAATAGCACGGGGCTTTATTCAACATACGTTGAATAAAGAAAATTTATCTAACGGGTCAAAACCGGTTTAAACTTGACATATCATTAGAGAAACAGTGATTAATCACTGTGATAAGTGATAAAAAATCACTGTGATAGACATATCACCCTGCTTAGTGAATTGTGTATATTCTATTTCCTGTTTGATCTATATACATGATTTCTTTTGTATTTAAAGTGATGCAATCTACCACTTGACATGCAAAAGAACTAATCAGGAAAAAAGATATAGTCATTTGAATATTTTGATTAATATGTCTATAACAGTGATTTACAATGTATCATGGTAAGTCTCTGGCTGTACTGTAATAACAGTTTAGATAGCACAAAACCCCAGAAAAATAAGGAATATGTTTAATAAGATTAGCAATACAATGGAACATATGTTTGTACAATCAAGGATATGATGCCTGTTCAGTGTTGGCAGGATTCAAAACAACTCATCACTTTTGCATTATGGTACTACAAATAAGAAAATTGATAATATTACCTCGATATGTTTAGCTTTTAGTACAATACCATGTGCACCTTCACCAATTCTTCCAAGTATAGTATATTGGTCCATATCCTATAAAGGATTAAAAAAAATACAAGAAATAGATGTCATTACCACGTAAAAACCTTGTTTTCCTGTTCTATAAGAGAATGTTGAAAAATTATGTGCAATGCTTTTTGACTCTCTCATAACTACAAGTATTTGCTACCCTTCTCATTATGTAAAGAATTTGCTTAATCTTGACCCGGGAAACACAATATACTTTGATAACAAGTGCTCCGAGTACAAAAAATGTATGTGGTAAGAAAAACCTATAAATTTCTAGGATCAAAGGGGCATAATTAACTCCTAGAAAAATTAAGTACATACTATGATACTAGTATTGTGTCCTTACTTTATACAAATGTTTGTGTATGGTATACAGACTGTAACGCTTTTGTATGGGCAGCTACTCTCATCCACTGTAACAATTTAAAAAGGAGCTAGAGACTTGAGTCTGCTTGACCCTCATTTTGGTTTTTCACTGGTTTAATGGAAGGTATTACAGACAATCATAGAACAACATCTTGCCACTTCTAGTTGTGATGTATAAAAAAAACGTTCGTGTGATTTGGCTTTTTCTGGAAATAATCCATCCATCCTTAAGCTTACAGAAAACATACATGTAGATCACAAATTTTGAAGAAACATTTCCATGGAATAACTAGAGGCTCAGATACTGAGCCTGTATCCCTCACCTGACAAAATGCTTCTATGCCATGCATGACCAAAAATGGTGTTTTTTACCAATGGGGTGAAATGTTTAGCTATGTTGTCCATTAGATCTGCATTTTTTGTCTGATCTTATTAAAATGAATAATTTTTGCAAAGGGCCTTCTATACATATAGTTAAATTTGCTTGATTAGTTTCAGAGATGATAATTAAAAGGATGGTTATCTCATACCTGGCTCCAATGTTAAACTATATTCTGCACTGGAGGCGGTTTTTTTAGCGAATCGAAATGAAATGAGCAATTTTTGTATAGTACTTTCCGTACATCATTCCTGTGCAGATTGGATGAATTTGCTTCAGTGGTATCAGAGGAGAAAATGAAAATGTGATATTTTCATAGGGTCTAATGTTAACCTGTTCTGTGATGGCAGCCATGTTTTTTGTGGGATCGGAAATTTTTGCAATCTATGTGAAGGACCTTCCATACATCATTCCTGTAAAGTTTGGTTCAATTTGCTTCATTAGCTTCAGAGGAGATAGCAAATATGCTTTTCCCGTAGGGTCCCATGTTTTAAACTATGTCCTGTGCTTGCTGCCATGTTTTTTAGCCGATCAGAAAAATTTCAGTAACCTACATAAAGGACCTTCCATATATCACTCCTGTAAAGTTTGGTTCAATTTGTTTCAGTAGCTTCAGAGGAGATAGCAAATATATGCTTTTCCCATAGGGTCCCACCATGTTAAACTATGTTCTGCGCTTGCAGCCATGTTGTTTTGTGGATCATAAAAATTTCAGTAATTTTCTAAATAAAGGATCTTCCATAGATCATTCTTCTAAAGTTTAGTTCAATTTGCTTCAGTAGCTTCAGAGGAGATAGCAAATATATGCCATGTTAAACTATATGTTCTGTGCTGGCAGCCATGCTTTTTTGCAGATTGGACAAATTTGGGTTATCTAAGTAAAGGACCTTCCATATATCATTCCTTTAAAGTTTGGTTCAATTTGCCTCAGTAGCTTGAGAGGAGATAGCAAATATAGGGTCCCATATAAAAACTACATGTATATTCTGCGCTGGCAGCCATGTTTTTTCGCGGATCAGAAAAATTTCAGTAATCTAAGTAAAGGACCTTCCATACATCATTTCTGTAAAGTTTGGTTCAATTTGCTTCAGTAACAGAGGAGATAGCAAATATATGCTTTTCCCATAGGGTCAACTATGTTCTGCACTGACGGCCATGTTTTTTGGCGGATCGAAAAAATTTCGGTAATTTTAGTAAAGGGCCTTCCATACATCATTCCTGTAAAGTTTAGTTCAATTTTCCCATAGGGACCAATGTTAAACTATGTTTAGCACTGGTGACCATGTTTTTTGGCGGATCGGAATATTTCGGCAAACTTGGTAAAAGACCTGGCTCAACTGTAGTATAAGGACAAAAAGTTCCAGTTTTGTTTATTCATACGCAAAACACAAATGAACATATTTACAACTTTTTTTTTATATTTTAAGGTCTGAGTAATTTAAAGTGTGAATGCCAATGGTTGACAGATGGACAGTTGACAATAAATTGTATTGTTTAAGGTTAACATGTCCAAAGTTGACAATAATTTGTAAAGTGAACAGTTGGAAGGTCTACAGTTGACAGTAAGTATTTTTTAAGGTTGACAGGTCGACAGTTGACAGGTTGACAGTTGGAAGGTGTACAGGTCGATAGTTGAAACATACAGTTGACAGTAACTTGTATTGTTTAGGGTTGACAGGTCAACACAAAATAGGTGGACAGTTGGAAGGTTGAGATGTTATTTGGAATATTTCAAGCGACTTTTTATGGTTGACAGGTCGTCAGTTGACAGTAAGACGTAACTTTTTTAACCGAATCTGTTATAGGGAACATTTATTATACACTAGTGCATGATGATAATGCTACTAAAGTAACACAGACCTTCATGTTTGAAACCCCTTCTTTGGACCAAAAAACAAGCGTGGTTTAGCCACGGCGCCGCTTGTTTTTTGGCAACTGACGGATTACTTTATCCATTTATTCTGTTGCATGGATAGCAAGTTCAACGTGGATAGTATTGTATGGCAAAGGGGGGCTTCTCGCCCCCCCCCCCCCCCCCGAACCCACTCGCAACACGGACGATATCCCTACGGGGTCTTGTGATGGTAAAATGGATGTTTGATAGTAGAAAGGGCAAACCTCAATGTTCAAATGCCGCAGCCGGTATGATCGGCTTGGCTTGCTGTGATAGTATATACCCTTGCAAATATCATTATACTATATTAGATATAAATTTTACTAATCAATCTTTTCATTTATTTTGTTCCTCAGACTTGCTACTCAATTTCAATAATATATTTTAGAGGTGCCTTCTAGCCTTCACTAGACCAGCTAGTTCGATTTTTATTATCTGGTAGTTGGGGATATTAATAACAGCAAAACAAAATAACTGCGATGCCTAACGTGGTATTATAATGCATGGATAGCATTATAATTCCAGTGCCGATACTTATGAACTGTCAACCTCCTTACTGTCAACTTCTTTACTGTCAACCTGTCAACTGTCGACCTCTATACTGTCAACTGTCGACCTTTATACTGTCAACTGTCGACCTCTTAACTGTCAAACTGTCAATCTTTCAACTTTGTTATATACTGGCGGCCGATTTACTCCCTCTCAGTACCACAACTTTGGCACTATTCATGCTATTTGTCCGTATACTACAGTTGATCTAAAGACCATTCATACATCATTCCTAGAAAGTTTGGTTAAAATTGGTCCAGTGATTTCTAAGGAGATGAGATAGCAAAAAAGTGAAAAGTTTATGGACAGACGACAGACAGATGGACGGACATCAAGTGATGGCAAAAGCTCACATGGCCTTTGCTAAAAACAGGCAAAGACCAAACTCTGAAAGAATTGTATGGAATTCCACCTATTTGTTTTCTTGAGATAAAATAAATCGTTGTATTTTGAGCAAAGGAAATTTTTAGTACATTTTACAGCTACATTTTTTAAACAATTTTAATACAAAATACATTGTACATCATTTTATAGAAAAAAGATACTGCAATTAATAGTTTAGTTTTTGTAAAATAAATTTATTCCAAAGCACACAGATTTTGCACTAAAACTTGAATAATTTTTGCATTTTTAGAAATATATCGTAAAATTTGGCACCTCTTGACGTTTATTTGAGTACACTTTCTATTTCCCCCAAATATTTAACATGTTTAATGCTCCAAAATTGAAAAGGTGAAATTAACTTCAGTGAATCTCATGATATATCTTTCTTTAAAATTAGTTGAAAATTCAGTGGCAAAATACACATTGAAAAGGCCAAAAAGAAAAAAATATGTGTGTTTACTGTAGTCTGCTGAAAAAAATTAGGGTCGGTAGGTCGGGAATCTTTTTTTTTTTCCTTCAGGCATCGTCAACGAAATCCGGAAAATTTTCGGGTCATTCCCAAGTCCGTTCCGAAATTAATCCTACAAGCGGAAGTACTGCCATTTGAATTGTGTTTTGGAAGAAACTTGGCATATTTCTTGATTTTTGTCTATTTGAATGTCCTTTGAACCAAATAAAAAGTTTAAATGTCTATTTTATTAACTTTTCGTACCAGCGGAAGCCTGTTACCAGATAAACTTATCAATTTACAGAGGTCTGTATCAAAATAGGGTCGGTTGATAACAACGTTGAACTTTTTTTTTTATGAGAATCAATAAAAAGTTCTAGGGTCGGCATCTAAAAAATAGGGTCGGTCGGACTACCGTAAACACACATATTTTTTTTTTTGGCCAAAGTTAAGTTTTTGAACTCCAAAATTTGTATCTAAAAATTGCATTACTGTGGTCACATCAGTCAAAATTTATAAGCATTGTAAAAAATACTTCCTGCATAAATTATATTAGACCGAAAGTTACTTATACGACAGATAATTCAGTCTAAAATTATATATGACTATAAAGCCAATACAAAGAGCTTTATCATGTTTATTAGGGTAAATTATTTTGTAATAGTAGGATGGAATAGACCATTTGCCAATTCAAACGGAATTCCCGAATTTGACCTCGCGTCTTACAAACTTGGACAAAGGGAAGCAACTCTAAACCGGACAAACACAGTTAGTTTCCAACGTAAACAAACCCAAATGTAAAAATTATTTTCTCTTGACCTGTAAGGATTCCAAACTTCGACTTTGGTGAACTTTATCAAAATAATATGACCTTTTATGTGCCGGTTTGATTTGCTTTATATCCCAATAGATTTCATATACCAGAATGCTGATTTATAAGGGTTTCTTCGGTAAATGTGACAACCTGTCCGGTGTCACGTGACGTTGATTGAGTAAAAATTTTAAAGAACGGAACCAAAGTCGGTAATTGGCAAATCACCTATTTAACATATAAACTAGAAAGTTGGAGTTAGCCAATTTTCTTGATTTTCACTGTTCTGACGCTCGTTAATCATTGATAACTGTCATTTGTTTATTGGACAGTTTCACAATAATTTTATGACATTTATACACGAGAAAATAACCTTTCATGCATTTATAACCCATTTCTAATTAAGATTTCATTGTTGTGTGAGTGAAAATCTAATATTATACTGTTAATCAACGATAAGTCAGCTTTTCGGCTTGTTCTATGATAGAACTACTTTTCGGCAAATCTTTTAGAATAATTTGATGTTGAGTAAATCAAAAGTTACAATGGAAAGCCGTAGCCAGGTCAGAGCTTTTGATTCGATCAAACTGATTTGAATAGTTTCAAATCCCTGGTATATTAGTCCCAGATTTCATATTTCTGGAAAAGCCCTTTTAATATTGTTCATTTTATCCTCACATTTTACTTTGAACTTTACCTTCAAAAAGCAAAAAGTTTGAAGTATGAGAAACTATGTTAATCGAAAATTCACATGTTAGTGCTTTATACACCTCCTTGGATCCAAGTTCAGTATTTCTTCGGTTAAAAGCACAAGTTAGAAATATTTGTTGTCAGGAAAGCATTTTCACACTAAAAATATCTCATTTTAAAACGAGCGACAACAGGGGAAAGAACTCTTCGCGTTTTCTTTTAAACTAAATAGGATTTCAAATAAATGTTAATTTAGTAAGAGAACTGAAAAAAGAAGTTATTTCAGCAAAAAAAAAAATAAATAAAAATAAATAAATGAAAATAAATAATTAAGATAGGTTGCTGATCTCGATTTTGAGTCATAGATCGACTGACCCAGTGCTTAACCAGTTTTCTATTATAGGAATAAAAGTCATTTTGGAGGAGTTTATCGATGTGTAAACGCGGTCGACTCACTCACAAACTAAATAAAGTCCGAAGGACTTTATGTAGAGTTTGTGAGTTAAAGGCCGCGTTTACACATCCATAAACTCCTCCAAAATTACTTTTATTTCTTATAATTCCAGTCCTTTGAACTTTGAACAATGTTGTCACTGATTTTTACGTTACCATATACTGCACTATTTAACGTCGTAGCGTATTAATGGACAAGAAAAGTTTATCGAGAAATAACTTTNTGAAAATACTTTCACGGGTTAAATACAAAATGCTGTGAAAATGTATTATCAGTAAATAATAGGCGAGAGTATGATATTGAAGAGGCATTATCACGATACACATGCGTGATTATTATTTTACTTTAAATGAGGGTCGGTATGATCTTTTTAGGGACAATAGGAAAGGCCAATTATTTCACAGAGAATTCGATTCGGTCAATTTTATTTTTCGGGATGACTGAGGGAATCGTACATTTTTTTTTCTGTGGAAATCGGGATTAAAACCCTCCTACCTACCCCCTTGAATTAAACCAACACAAGATACAATGAATTCTATTTTTTTTCATTAAAGGTCACTCTACATTGATCTATGTACTTGAACAACGGCATAAGTGAAATCATCACAAAGTCACTAGAAGGGTCGAGTTGTATTCGACTGATCTTTGTGAATATCTTCAGACGCAAGTAATCATTAATCACAGGATCAATTCTCTGTTCTGTTTTGTGTCTTTATATTTTCTGTTTAATGAAACTGAATTCTGTTCTACTTTTCGCAACACTAATAAGCGAGAAAACATAAGTTTACGACGTTTTTCCAAGCAAAATATAATGTAACGTCATTTCGCGCCAAAACCGGGAATGCTCATTTGTAGTGATAAAAAATGCCAGTTTTCTCTCTGTAGTTTTAAATTAAGCACATGGACCCCCATTTTTCAAAGCGAATTTTGGAAGAGTGATGTTTTACGGAGATCTCTGGGAATTATGAAGAAAAAATCAGTTCACAATTTTTTTCTATGTGAAATTTTACTTACAAGAAATGAACGTTTTTTCTGTAAATATGAGCATAAATGTCAATTTCGAACCATAAATGTTGAAATTTTCTTTTAAAATGTATACTTACCTTCTTTAGAACTATCTCAGGAAAAACTGTAGCAAAAAAACCGGAAGCAATTAGCTTAATTCGTTCATAAGTTATGACATTTTACATATTGTTGTAAAAATACAATTTTTACGCAATATTTTGGAAAATGGACAATTTTGAATCGCAATTATCTCGAAAACGAAATCATGAAGGTATATTTTTCTTTGCAGATTTGGAAAGAGCATATTCAAATTGACTTTATTTCAAAATTTCACGAAAAAATCAGTTCAGGATCTTTACTGTATCGTATCCCCTTAATTGACGTTTGTGCAACCCAGTCCTAGTGTTCAAGCAAAATAAGATATAAAATGTCCATAGAAACTCCACTGGATATTTTCCTTCAGAAGGGAGTTGATTTTAGAAATGATTATAGTCTTAAACAGGGTATGTTTTTTGCCTTTTCTGTCTTAAACAGGGTGCGTTTTTTCAATTTTTCTGTCTTAAACAGGGGCCATCTTTAAAGGGCTATCGGCAGAGTATTACCAAAATTATTGGCAAGTACCCCCCCCCCCCCCCGGGGGGGGGGTAAGGTTAATTAAGTCATGGACAATTCTTACTGTTAATTTCACAAATGTCTTTTGTAAACATTTTAGGCAAAGTCACAAACCTACTGATCAATTTCGGACAGCAATCGGATTACTAACCACATATGTGAAATTAACGGTAAAAGTGACAGCTAATCGGCATGACAGGAAAGTGTTGTATTTTTCGGCAACAGAAAATTCCCACGCGGAACATTTATATTTTCACATTACCCGTTATTATACTCATCTACTTACAAGTGTAACTATTAACACATCATACTTTACCAACTGATTTTTTTTTATTTAGATAGGTAGATAGGTACCACGGAACACATATTCATCATACTATATTAACACCGTATCCGCTGTTTATCATGTTTGTACATCACATTTCTCAGGTAAAAGGTAGGATATATTTAGGTTAAAAATCAACGATTTAAAATTGCATATAATTCAAAAACATATTAATTTTTTACCCTTAAAATCAAAGCTCCGATTGAGCTGAAAATCGAAAGCCCTGAAAATCTAAACGTAGCCTGGGATCCTGGCCCAAGTTGCTACCGTGCAAGGGTGCAGCGACAGCAAACGGGCCAGGATCCCAGGCTAATCCACACGTGGCAAAACTTCGTAGTCATCCAAAGAACACAAATTACCGCTGCGCGGCAGGCGCGTTGATCAGAGACTGGACGCAATATAAAAAAACGAGTAATTTGATAAACATGCACATTGTTTTCAATTTAATATAGCAACACCGTATTCAACTCAAGAAAATGAAAAAAATATAACTTAAATACACAATGTATACGATTTTGAAAGAAACTTGCTAACTATACTTTCTCGGAAGAACGAAGATCATCTTTTTGAGCTGCTAATAGGCTTGGGGCCTAACGTGATTTCTTCTTGTCATTTCAACAACTCTCCAACCATTGCATGGCTTTCGAGTTAAAAATGGTGATCTCGTCAACCGACAATGTGCGTCAACCAAGGATAACCCATGAAAACCTTCCGGTTTATACCCAGTGGGGACCTTTAAAATAAGTATAATTTATTTAAATATTTATAAGGTTAAAGTATGAATAGCATGCGAAAATGGTAGTGCAGCTTCTCCAAAAAGCTTCTTCTAAAATTGGACCACTATGGCGTCAGAAGAGATGTGCAAAACTGGATCAAAGGCTTCCTAGAGAACCGCACTCAAAAAGTTCTGGTTGATGGTCATATTTCATCACAATCACCAGTAACCTCAGGAGTACCACAGTACTAGGACCCCTTTATTTTTAGTATTCATTAACGACCTCCCAGAATGTGTGCAATCAACAGCTAGACTTTTTGTAGACGATAGCCTCCTATACAGAAAGATTAAAACAGCAAGGGACGCTGCAATACTACAGGAAGACTTATTGAAGATGGAAAAATGGGAGCAGTATTGACAGATGTCCTTCAATCCATCACAATGCGAGGTACATAGGATAACGAAGAAACGTCAAGTCCTCAATACCGCCTACAATATACACGGACATCATTTAGACCTTGTAAAGAAAGGAAAATATCTGGGTGTGACAAAATATCAAGTAACTTCTCTTGGAATGAACATGTTAACAACACGACAAAAAAGGCGAACAACAGTCTGGGTTTCATGAGGAGAAATCTGAGTAGCTTACCGAGCCAATTTAAAGCAGAGTGCTAGCAGAGTGCTATAAAACCCTGGTACGATCAATCCTCGATTATGCATCTCCAGCGTGGGATCCATACATAGCCAGCAACATCAACAAACTTGAATCAGTGCAAAGAAGAGTTGCAAGGTTCATAAAAGGGGACTACAAAACAACCAGCATCTCCAGTCAATTGATCAGAGACCTGGATTGGCAGACTCTCCAAGATCGCAGAGCAACCGCCAAACTAGTCATGATGAACAGTATTGTATATAGCCTTGTGGACACCCCAGCTACCATATTTTTGCACCCAACAACTATTAGCACAAGAGGGAACACTATACGGTACATTATTCCATTCTGCAGAACAGACATCTACAGGAACTCATACTTTCCATCAACTGTCAGACTATGGAACCAGTTGCCCGATCATCTGGCCACTGCAAAGACCCTGGACGCATTCAAGTTCGGGCTCGCCATGAAGTATTATACATCGCACAGATTTTATCGTTTTTAACTGCACGCCGTTTCCAGGCTACAGTCACACGTCACCTGTATATATAGTCGCGCACAATCTCCTCCTGTACATATACCCTGCACTACAGTGCGATGATGCTCCAGAGCGAGCCCTACGCTTACCGGAAGATAGATATAGATAGATAGCTGGCCTTTTATAGTATATTCAGTAAGTGACAGTTTGTGGTGTTACCCTATGTATGTACGAGAAGTGATGAAATAAGTGCGGAGAGGCATTTGAGTCGGTTAAATCTTGAGATACAGACTCGGTTATGACACAAGGTGGGTTAGGATGACCGAGAAATGCCAACTGAAAAAGTCAATAACTGAGGCACAAAATTACAAACTGTTACAAGATATGGTTTCTTGTCTGGCTCATCTCAAGAAACTAATTTCTGTCATGTCCTTCAAAAATATTTCTTCTCTAAACCCTCAATATATTTGATTATGATGTAACAAGAGAACAATCGATTGGAGATGGGCAAGGGTTTTTGAAATGCTATTGCAAATCTGGATGCACAAGGGAAAAGTAGCAAGTGTCTTAATGCTGTTGTATTGTTTAACTCTAGGTGTCATAATAGTATCTCATGTAAAACATGACTCCAACATAAAGGATATATATATTATGCCTCAAAGTCTTGTAAATGTGTGGTGTTTGCCGAATACTTACATTTTAATGATTTATAAATGTTTATTCTTCAGTATTAAAATTTAGTAAATGTTTTAAAATTACAATTTTTTCAGTAATTTCGTGAAATTTCTAGACTTTTTAGGAATTTCATAGAAATTACAAATTCCTCCAACTTTTATTGCTAATAACACACATTTTCTGAAATAGACACTGTCTTGATGAAGATTTTACATTTGATTGGGTAGATTTATTCTATGCAACTAATCAAATGTAAAATCATTTTGGGTAACGGTCAATCAGTTACAGGGTCTTTGAGTGTTCTCGCAAGCTATCTTTCAGAACGTCGGCTTGGGGTGTAAAATGATATCTCATTGTGATAATTTGCTTTTATTATGTAGCATTCCAACTGAAAAAGTCTACAGTCCGAGTTATATCATTGAACGTGGGCTTGTGATGTAAAATCAATCAATCAATCAATCAATCAAAAAAAAAAAAAAAAAAAAAAAAAAAAAAAAAAAAAAAAAAAACTTTTGCCACTTACTAGATCATCGACGCTAGTAAACAATTGAAAATTAGGCAAATTAGCGATATTAAATATATTTTTGATGTTTGAGGACAAAAATCACTTCTTAATACACTCGTTAGAAGTGTTTGATTGTTGCCATAAAGGTAAATTTGACACTAGAATATCTTAGGTTAAATCTTACATTTTTTTGCGCACTTTTGCGTATCATTTGCGCACATTTTTTATTTCATTTGCGCACATTTTTCTTTTCATTTGCGCACTTTTTTTATTTCGTTTGCGCACTTTTTTTATTTCATTTGCGCACATTTCTTACGTCTGTTTATAGCTGAACTGTTCCTTTTCCACTAGCTGGACATCGGTCCGTATGACCTTCTGCTTACCATGGGGGTAATTTTTGAGAAGGATATATTAAAGTTCGGTGGTTTATTCATATTAGACAATACAATTGTCATCGTAAAAGTTTATGTATTTTCATATGTGCTCATCACAAAATCAAGCTGTCCTTTCTGTCCGTTTGCGTCGAGGTACTCATTGTCTTAATTTCGATTCCCCGGCTTTATAATTTGGTGTTTGTGTCATTAACTGGATAGCAAAGCAATCCTCAACCTAATCGGTCTCCAGAAAAGCTAAACCAAAGCATTTTTACCGATATCACAAGTCTACACTCAGTTTAAGTCTCTGAATCTTTCTTAACGCATCATTGTAGATCTATGAAGTTTTAAATTTCATAGACATTTAAATTTGTTAATTTTCACTGTTATATATTAAAAAGACCCAAATAAAATAAAAATGCGCAAATGAAATAAACTTTGTGCGCAAATGAAATATAAAAAAGTGCGCAAATAAAATACAGTCCTAATTTTCTTATATATTACCTCATTTTGATTATTGTTGTACAGTATGGGGAAAAAGTAATACAAATGGGATTGAAAAGCTAAATAGACCCCTTAAATTATATTAGAAGCTGATTTAATGACTCCTTCTTCTCTACTCTTTAAAAAATGGCTAGATATTGAAAAGAGAATTTGTTGTCAAAAGGCTATTCTTGTATATGTCATTAAATAATATGGTGCCGTCGTATTTGCAAGATAGTTTTCATTTTGTTGATAACACTACTTATAGTTTACGTTCCAAAAGTAACAGCATGTTAACTTTACCAAAACCAAATACAAATTCTTTGAAAAAACCTTTTTATATTCTGGCTCACAAATTTGGAACAGCTTACTATATGATTTAAAAGTTTGCAGATCAATTAAACAGTTTAAAGAAAAATGCTATGCCTACTTTTTAAATGGTAATAAATTGCAAAATACTAGAATAAGTATATATGAATGTTAATCAAATACAATTGAATTGTATGGCAAACTGTTTGTATATATTATATGTAATTTTATGATTTATGCTTATCGGTTTTCAGGGGCTTCGGCTACAGAGCTGCCGGGCGCGTCCCCAGGTGGTGGATAGGGGAATGCCCTGTCTATGCGGGGTAGTCAGGTCATAATACGGAAAACCTGACCGCGAACCATTGTAGCCAAACTGTGTGGAGAAACGCCACGCTCCATGCAGTATAAAAACCCCTTCTATATTTCTCTAAAGAGAGCAGACGCACTGGGTGTCGTATAGAAGGCTAAATTTCCTGCCCCTACCCATTTCTCCAATTTTCCAGTGGCAGTCAAAAGTCGATGCCCAGGTTGTCCCTTCCACCTTTATTTCTTTCTTCTCTTTCTTCTGATACTTTCAATTTTTTGAATTGATTAACTTGTTCTCGTCCTGATATAGCTGAAATATTGCTCATTGGACGTTAAACTCTAACTAATCAATCAATCAATGTATTTGAGGACCCCCAGGAAGATTAGTTTCGGCTAATGGGGTGATCCTCTTGAAATAAAGATTATTTATATATTTTTTAATGCGAGGGCTTAATTAGTTATTCGCAACGCCTACGCCGCTTGATAGCTAAATATATATAGGGACACATACAGATTATGACGTTACGTTACTACTAGATGTAGGGGACGTCAATTTCAAAGAGATGAGAGAGACGCTCGGTATGGGTTGAAAAGCAAAGTTTTTTATGATGACAACATTATCACTCGCTGAATGCAGACCAATTCTGGACTCGCGGCATCTGTCCCCATCTCCAACAAAAGGACTCCATCTGTCCCCATCTCCCACAAAAGGACTAGGACGGACAAGGGTCGCAAAGGTATGTCATCTAGAGTAATTTATAACGCCCAGGTAGAGTCTTAAATCGTTGTTGATACTCCTTTGGGACGCATATGTAAAACATTAATATTTATTTGCAATAGATTATTTATCTCGCTATCTATTCATTTCTCACCCCTTCTTACACCTCAATTTCATATGCTGAGATGGAACTACACAATCTATAAACTTAATTGGAGACTTTCGGTATGTTTTACATAAACGTTTTTAAAGATGAGTAATTGTTTTATAATACAGATTGGAGGACTTGCCACTGGAGGAATTGCCACAGGTAATAAAAAAGCAGAAGTGGTGACTGTTTTACTATCAATTTTCTCTTCCTCTCTATAGTTGGAGGGCTTGTCGCTGGTAACAAATGTAGAAGTGGTGACTGCTTTATATTTAAATTTCTCTTTCTCCCTATGCATTGGAGGGCTTACAGCTGGTAATAGATGTAGAAGTGGTGACTGTTTAATTTTCATAAATTCTCTTTCTCCCTATAGATTGGAGGGCTTGCAACTGGTAACAAAGGTAGAAGTGGTGACTGTTTTATATATAAATTTCTCTTTCTCTATATAGATTGGAGGGCTTGCAGGTGGTAATAGATGTAAAAGTTATGACTGTTTTACAATCAAATTTCTCTTTTTTATATTGATTGCAAGACTTGCCGCTGGTAACAGATGTAGAAGTGGTGACTGTTCAGTTAACAATTGGTTTTTCTTTCTATAGATTGGAGAATTGCCGCTGGTAACAGATGTAGAAGCGATGACTGTTCAGTTTACAATTGGTTTTTCTTTATATAGATTGGAGGGCTTGCCGCTGGTAACAGATGTAGAATTGGTGACTGTTTTACAATTGAATTTCTCTTTTTCCATACAGATTGGAGGGCTTGCTGTTTTACAACTGAATTTCTCTTTTTCCATACAGATTGGAGGGCTTGCCGCTGGTAACAGATGTAGAAGTGGTGACTGTTTTACAATTGAATTTCTCTTTCTCAATACAGATTGGAGGGCTTGCCGCTGGTAACAGAATTAGAAGTGGTGACTGTTTTACAATTAAATTTCTCTTTCTCCAAACAGATTGGAGGGCTTGCCGCTGGTAACAGATGTAGAAGTGGTGACTGTTTTACAATTGAATTTCTCTTTTTCCATACAGATTGGAGGGATTGCCGCTGGTAACAGATGTAGAAGTGGTGACTGTTTTACAATTAAATTTCTCTTTCTCCATACAGATTGGAGGACTTGCCGCTGGTAACAGATGTAGAAATGGTGACTGTTTTACAATTAAATTCTCTTTCTCTATACAGATTGGAGGACTTGCCGCTGGTAACAGATGTAGAAGTGGTGACTGTTTTGCAATTGAATTTCTCTTTTTCCATACAGATTGGAGGGATTGCCGCTGTTAACAGATGTAGAAGTGGTGACTGTTTTACAATTAAATTTCTCTTTCTCCATACAGATTGGAGGACTTGCCGCTGGTAACAGATGTAGAAGTGGTGACTGTTTTACAATTAAATTCTCTTTCTCTATACAGATTGGAGGACTTGCCGCTGGTAACAGATGTAGAAGTGGTGACTGCAGCGTAGATAACATCATAGGACTACCATTACTTCAGACAGAACCATCATGGCTTAAAGTTCCGTATTCATCTCCACGAGAGGTACATTTTATCCCCCCCCCCCGAAAAAAATAACAAGAGAGAGAGAGAGAGAGAGAAAGCCTTTACATGGAGATCTGTTTCTTTAATAAAAACATTTGGAACCTACTATTTGTTACTAGTTATAATTGTGTGAGAAACTAGATACAATGATAAAATATTTTGCATATTTTCCGGCCCCGTTTCACAATCGTTATCATACATATGCACGTAAAATATCACTTTCTGTTGGGGTCCTTATTTAATTGCACATTTTACTGTGTTGAGATTTTAGAATTTCCATATCTGCATATTTCATCAGTTTCCTATAAAATACTGCTCCATATCCTTTCATTGATTATACATACAACGTTCTTCCTGAATTTATTAAGAACTGCATAACTGTCTATCAAGACAATGCTGATTTTTTACTGTATCTATCACTTTTAACTTGGATAAGAACTATATAACTGATTTAACGACTATCTAGATACACTGATTCTTGCACTGTTTAAATATTCATTTTGCCTTATAACACCAAGCTTTCGATATTTTTCTCTATTGAGAAGTATAAATAACCGACTATCAAGACAATACTGATTTGTTCACTGTATCTTTTTTAAGGTTGAATGTCTCGTATCAAGCTTTCGATGA
>MJUU01060093.1:22363-46813 GCA_002080025.1 Modiolus philippinarum | reverse complement strand
AAATTATTAAAATGACCGTGTAAAATACTGATATCTATTTTTTTTTCAAGATTTTTCTTCCTTTTTACACACATACACTAGGTTGAGATAGGGGCGATTTCTCCAAATACTACGGGGTATTCTTGGAGTGGTCACCGATATCAGTATAAAATCTTTAAATATTGGCATATTCCTTCTTGACACACTGGAGAAGCAGGTAAGTATCTAAAATTAAAACATATTTAAATGTTTTCTCCGATTTAAGAGGGGTAGTACAAGTCTTTGTTCTTCAGGCCCCGCACAGACATTCCAAATTGGGTAGGGAATTATGTACCTTGACTAAATTTTAATCATAATAAACGGTGTTGTATCTATCCCTAATTAAAATGTATTACAAAATGCTGTCTGGTATTGGATGGGCGAGGGAGATGTCTCCCTCTCCTTACCAATTCACAGAAACTAATATAGCATAACGTTATTTAAATAGATACAATACTGCCAAAAATGGGATCAAAAGGATTCTGGGCGGGGAACTGTATCAAAAAGGGGACCACATTATGCAACCCAGTTAAATTATTTCAACATAAAACTACATAGTAGTTTGAGTAGTGCATATATCCATCAGAGATCTTTACAACTCATTAGGTTCAGAACCGCAAAAAACGCAAGACACACATCCAACAATATAGTTCTACTCAGAAAAAATACACAAGTACAAAACTTTTTATCCTTAATCATTTTTATCTACCAAACTCACAAGCTTTGTATAATAAACTCGCCAAACAATCAGTACATAATTCAATTGTGATAATATTTTAAGTTTACTATGGTGAAATGTATCGCCAATATATCGTTCAAGGGCGCAATTACTTTATAGTAAGTCGCCCACCAAATCAATTGAAGAAGAAGAAGAAGAAGAAAGTTTAAAGATAATACACATTAATAAAAGCACAGTTGTAATAGCAAAGCTCTGAGCATACATCACAGTTAATTAACTACAAAAAGCAAAATAAACTAAAGCTAAACAAATGAGCAGAATTTAAAAGCGCAAAACAATTACATATAGAGTGGTCAGTGGTCGGTGTATCTACAGTATTTTCGCATCTAAAAGAGACATTATGTTTTTTGAAAGTAATCAAGTCAACTAAGGCAGTAGACATAGGGTAGGAGGAGATAACTCCTTTTTATATAAAAATTGCTTGTTGCGATTGGTATGAATAAAACACAAGATTTACATTATTTATCATAAATAGAAATAAAATTTATCATAAATAGAAATAAAATATCCATCTCAGCATGAAACTACACTCCATTAATAAAACACCTCATAATGCCTATATGAAAATATCCAGAATCCTCAATGGAATCTTAAAATGAAAGTCAAATATTTGGAAAGGGAGGTAATTCTTTCAGCTTGACGTTCAGCATTAAAGTATGACATTGTATGCAGTTTTCCTAATATTGTGAAAAACGGCACGGTGAATCTATTGTAACCGCAGTAATTTTTATATCTTTTCTGAAATCATTAAATGTAATAAGGAATTTTGTTTCTTGTTGATTTGTAATATCAGCATTTTCGTATTTGTCCTCTTTGAACTTAGTGAAAAACCCGTGAAAGAGTATAATTATTATGCAACAAAACAATAATACACGACAGTTATTTTATTTAGTTATCTAAGAGAAAACTTTCAAGATTTATGACAATCAAATTGCTTTCATCGGTCTCTATCAAAACTTTGACAACGCAACAATGAATTTAAATTAGGTGAATATTGTGAATTCTAAATTCTGATTTATATGTTTTGCTTGTAAATATGAACGGAACTTCTTCTAGTATTAACTGAGCCCTTTTCTTCCTTAATTATGTTCAATTATTTTGACCACCTTGTCGAAACGTTCTTCCAGATTTCCCCCAGACAAATGTTATTAACAATGCCCAATTTATTTGGTTGTTTGGTATTGGAATGTTGTATCTGGTTGGTCAAGTTAAAAACCCGGTACAAACAAGGAAATGCTGCTTTAAGCAATCAGCGGAAGCAAATTACTTAAAGCAGTGTGTAATTCTGTAATATTTTTATAGTCGATTGTACCTTTACTTCATAAGCTTTATACAAAGCAGTGTAAAATTCTGTTTTTTTTTGTAGTCGAGTGTACCTTTACTGCCTAGAAGACAATATTACATAAGTTCTTCGTCTAGTAGTTGCAGTGAATGCAGCAATTGTGGAGGTAGAATCTCGCCTGACAATCCACCACCGTCTCCAGCAAAAGTGCCATCAAATCTCAAATTAGATGGCATCAAAATGTCATGTTCAGATAAAAGGCTGAGTTTTGAAGTAAGTGCCAAATGATTTATAGTAATAGAATAAAGTCTTAAGTGGTTATAGTCAAAGTGGTAAAAGCAACAGAAATAAATCAAGTAATTAAGAACACTACAAGTGAACAATACAAATTGAAAAAATACAATATTTGTGCTTTTTATCTATAGCGTTTTATCACCGATGTATAATTTTGCAATAGTTTATACATTTTTAGCCCAGTCGTAACGACTTAACTACATGTGAGTCGATCTTATAATTTTTGTGTCTATATTCCCAATAATACTTACAGCTTGGTAATTTTTCTTTCCAGACAAAAGATTATACCCCTGGTCTCATAAAAAAGAAACAGTTTTGTTGTGAGAAATGCGAGGGTAGAATGACAAGTCATGACTACCTACAGTCAGATAATGTCAGCCCATTCTTTTCCTATTATCGACATTACAGCGCAAACCACCCGGGTGCTCAAACCTACGGGAAAATACCACCATTGTTAAAAAGTGTTGAACTTATTCAACAAGGAGGACCAAAGGACGACTATCACAAAGGGGACATTATAAGTCTTCCAAATCTACCATACACTACATCAGAAAAAATTGCTTCGGATGCCGTTCTTCAGAGATTCAAAGAAAAGCCACAGAGGAAAATGCTTCCTAATAGTATTGCTAGAAAGATACACCGAAAAGAAACACCTGTGTATTCGAAAGAAGAAATGATGCTTTCAACTTGCATATCTTCCAAGAAAATGTCATATGAAAAAGGTGAGAGGAATATAAATTCTATGTAGCTGCAGTGACAAATGTACGGTTTACGAACTGGCAAAATGCTTTCTCGGAAAATTAGTATTTTTGGCATTTCAGTTAATTCATTTTTGTTTGTTTCATTTGGGTTGTATCAGAATGGCCGTGTTTTTGATTTTAGAATTTTACCTTTTTCTGCTTCTTTGCTTCGATGTTCGTATGCTGATGTATATAAATACATTGCCATGTATTTTACAGTGCATAAGAGCTTAGGGACCGACCATTTAAGTTGAAAGGGGTGGGGGGGGGACTATGGTTTTTTTTTGGCTGCCAAAATGCTAAAACAAAATTTCTGAAGGAGGCTTTCTGCCCTTAAAAATAATGTTAATTTTGAAAAAAAAAATATTTTGCGCGAAAAATGGTTAAATGGTCGGATCCTAAGACTCTCTTTTTCATTTTTTCCTCCCGTTTGATATGATTTGTTGTCAAGTTTTTTGTGTTTTTTTTCTCAATGTTTCGGTCTATTAGTATTTGGGGAACACTTGCGAAATTTCTATATATTTTGGTAAAAGAATATTGTGAAAAACAATCAAAATACAGATTGATTACTTAAAAGTCATATAATCCGTTTTATCATCGCCCAAAAACAGATTTCATTTTTTTTTGTCAATTGGAAGTAAAATCAAGACTTGTCTGTCGATTATTCTGTATTGTAGAAAGTGCAAATGCCATATAAATATGTATTCGGGGAAATTTTTGGATTTGGAACAATTCTTCCAAACGTAAAACTGTCTTAAAACGACTATCAATTAAAGCAAACAAAGTAACTGTTACCCTTATATACTGTTATTTCCTGACAATTATTATTCTGTTCACCACATTTTGTGTTTTATTCATATATTTAACAAATGCAGTATATGCCCATATATGTCCAGATTTCACTTTAATTATTCAATGAACAATAAAAGGGTATAAAATGCACACGAGACAAGGTCCCTACACCAAGCAGTGGAACAACGCTTTTGTTGTGTGTTTTTTTCTGTTTCGTTCCCTTCCTGAATTGGTACATATTATTTTGAAATTTGATGAAAATATGTGTTTACAAAAACAGGCTGAAATACGGATTATTTCCTTGATATAAAGTTTCGTTTTTGTCTATTAATAATAGCATTAAAGATTCTGTCCGAAAGCCTTTTTTGTTTTGTCTGTTAGTAATTAGATTAAAGATTCTGTCCGACGGCCTTTTTTTGTTTTTGTCTGTTAGTTGTAGTATTAAAGATTCTGTCCGACAGCCTTTTTTGTTTTTGTCTGTTAGTCGTAGCATTAAAGATTCTGTCCCACAGCCTTTTTTGTTTTTGTCTGTTAGTCGTAGCATTAAAGATTCTGTCCCACAGCCTTTTTTGGTTTTGTCTGTTAGTCATTGCAGATTCTGTCCGACAGCCTTTCTTGTTATTGTCTGTTAGTCATAACAATAAAGATTCTGTCCGACAGCATTTTTTGTTTTTGTCTGTTAGTCATAGCATTAAAATATTCTGTCCAACAGCCTTTTTTGTTTTTGTCTGTTAGTCATAGCAATAAAGATTCTGTCCCACAGCCTTTCTTGTTTTTGCCTGTTAGTCATAGCAATAAAGATTCTGTCCTACAGCCTTTTTTGTTTTTTGTTAGTTACACAGAGCAAAAGGGTTCTATCTATCAGACATTTTTTTTTACCTTCCATGATAAAGTTGTAGTTTTGTCACATTTTTCTGTAGTGGTGGATTCTGTTTTTTTGCCCTTGTCCCATAGCTACTACTTGTACATTCTTTCATTAAATAGTCGACTGCCATCATTCCTCTTCCAGATTAAGAGTTGTAGTCTGTTTTGTTTCGACTTTGCTTCCTTTTTATTCTCTGTTTCTGTTTGCTATGTTTTTTCAATGTTTAAACTCGTTTCATTTATTTAACATTTAACGCCTGTATCGTCTGTCAACTAGAAAAAAGAAGGGAAACGGGGAATGTGTCAAAGAGACAAAGACCCAAAGGGGAGTAATAACAACTCAAAGCCACCATAAGATCTTCAATGAACGGTGAGAAAACCCCACACCCAACGGCAGGTCGGAGTCGGCCCCCGAATAAAGAGTAATCAAGTTCTGCGAAATAAACATCATCCTAGACTCCTATAGACATGAAGTAAACTAACTAGAAAAAAGACAAGACACACAAAGGCTTAATAAATTTCCTGACTTAGGACAGGCGCAAACCAGCTGCGGCGAGGTTAAACTAGTTTTATTGGGCCCAAACCTTCCCCCTATAGCCACTGTGATAAATAAATAAATAATAATAAAAAAAAAAACAATCGTAACAGTAAAATTCAGTTAGAAACAGCAATGAGTCATTTGTGAAAAATGAAACGGAAAGAACTAAACGGACATAAACAAAAAATCACAAAAGACTTCTAGCAATTAACTGACATGCCAGCTCCAGACCCATTACCAAATGACAAATAAAATTAGGTACCCTCAGTATACAGCTTCCACCAAGATCCCTTCCTGTGAGGAGTTAAGCATAATGATTTCATGCGTACACCAGAATACATAAACGGAAAAAACACAAAGGCTTAATTAATTTCCTGACTTAGGACAGGCGCAAACTTGCTGCGGCGGGGTTAAACTAGTTTTATTAGGCCCAAACCTTCCCCCTACAGCCAATGTGATAAATCAAAAAACAAACGTAACAACAGTAAAATTCAGTTGGCAACAGGACTGAGTCAATTGTGAAAAATGAAACTGAAAGAACTAAATATACGGACATAAACATGAAATCACAAGAGACTACTAGCAGTTTACTGACATGCCAGCTCCAGACCCATTACCAACTGACAAAGTAAGTTATGTACCCTCAGTATACAGCTTCCACCAAGATCCCTTCCTGTGAGGAGTTTAGCATAATGATTTCATACATATACCGGAATACATAACATAACATACATAGGTCTGTTTTGTTTGCATCAAACAACACTTTTTACAATGTATTCCTAAAGTATTTTGGCAATATATTAGAATACGTCATTATAAGAGGACAAATTTAATTTACTTATCAAATATTTGCATCTTGACTATATCAATTTTGTTTCAGATACAAACTTCGAGAAAGCTGCAAAAATACCAAAGATGTCAACAAATACATGCGATATTGATATTGTTGAAAGTTCCAGGACCCCGTTTCTAAATATTGATTCTCTAAACGAAACGTTCAGAGGTGCGAATCACCGTGATCTTGATGAAACTCTTAATAAATTAGAATCATTGTGGACAGATTTTTGGCCGGCCAATGGTTGCCTCAAAACGCCTTCGCCAAGAGCAGTATCACCGGAATTAAGCAATAGTACTGCTGTGCTGGAAACACAAGAAAATTATATTAACACGCAGCAAGATTCAAGTGACGATATGCTTTTAGACAATCAGTGTATAGTCCCTAGTATTTCGTTTGGTTTTCAGAACCTTCCAGGTAAATCTGTGTCTAAGGAAACGCAGGAAAATGCTCAACTGGTGGAGGAAATTGTATCTGATTTGGACGAGCAGGCCAATCAACAGTTTGATAAAAGTGAATTCTTTAGCAGCACTAAGAGTACAGATAACAGGTAAACCGTTACAGATAAGATTTTATTTTACCTATCAATGGCCAATAAAAGGCAATATCATATAACAACCATGTTTAGGCCTGGAACAAAAACAAAGAAACAAAAAACAAAAGTTCGAAGAATATGGCATACGTTACTTTCTTGACTCTTGCAATCTGCTCTGCGGTGAAGATTTTTCTTTTTATATCAGACCCTTTATTTGTTTCTTTCTTGAATTTTTTTGGGTTCAAATTGTCATCACTAATGACAATGAATTTTTAAATTTGGAATATCGTTTATGCAAGATGGTACGCTCATTGCATTCGAGTTTATCTGCCATTTTTCAGCAGATGGGGAATTTGTGAAACATCTATGTCAGTTTTAAGATATCTGGTACCTTTCAAAATTGTATGATCTGTTCCAAATGAGATTCAAACTTTACACATTCTTTGCCTGGCGGTTATTTTTGTATCAACTTTAATTTCATCCTTGTACTCACTTTAGCATATGCTGCTTTCGATCGACTACAACATAATAATTATGAAATAAGCCAATGTATATGTTTGAATGAGTTTTACCTTTTCTTTATTAAAAATTGAAATGAAACTAGAGGTATAGGGACTGAGCTTGAATCGCTCACGTGACCAGATGCTTCTCATAAAAGCCATGTATATGCTGATGACCAAAAATGATGCCGTTCCCTTAGGTTCAAATGTTAAAGCTAGCCCTTTTCAAGAAGTGTTGTTATCTTTTCCTGGATTTGAACTCTCCCATCAAATGGAGGTATAAACACTCTTCGCTTCCGGTTATCAATCGTGCATTCGGCTAACAATACACAACTTAAACCATGAATACATTTTAATTATAACAAAATTAGTGCATTGTCACAGTAGATCACAGCAAACAATGAACTGTGTTCAGGGTGAACAACACTTGCCGTGTTGAGTCGATAACCGGAACTGTTTTTGTATTTAAATGCCGAAACCGAAGGGTTCTGAAAAGGCCTATATTTCGGTTTAATTGGCTTCAGTGGTTTCAGAGAATATCATCAATATTTGATTTTCCCTTAGGGTCCAATGTTAAACTATGTTCCATGCTGACGACAATGTTTTTGTCAGATCCGACCGAAATGGGCAATCTTTGTACAGTTCCTTGCATACAAGATTCAAATTCAGTTTGGTTAAATTTGTTTTTATAATTCAAATGAAGACGATGAAAATGACTAAAATCCCATAGGGTTAAAGATTTTTTTGTTATGTTCTGAACTGGCAGCACTGTATTTTTGTTAGGCAGATCGGAAAGAAATGAGCAATATTTGTATGGGACGTAATTCCTGTAAAGTTTGATTGAATTTGCTTCAGCGGTTTCAGAGGAGAAGATGAAGATGTGATTTTTCCATGGGGTCCGACTTTAAATCTACATTTTTGTAAGTTCCGCGCTGGCAACCATATTTTTGTCGGATAGGAAGAAGATAAGCCGCCTTTGTAAAGGATCTATACCATAACTAATTCCTGTAAATTTTGGTAAAATTTGTCCCTTTGGCTTCAGAGGAGAGGATGAAAAGTAAGTGAAAACCGAACCGTCAGTCCAAAACGAACAACCCAAGGACAATGGCAACATCGGAAAAACAAAGAAACCTAGTCATAACATGAGCACGGCACATATACAAAAATGAACAACACGGACCCCTAAAAACCATGGATGAGATCAGGTGCACCGGTAGAGTAAGCATCTCCTGCTTCTTATAAGACACCCACCGTGTTGAACATGTCAACTCCGGTAGTTAAGTCAAATCCGGTAGAGGAAAAACAAACTCTAATAGCAAAGAGAAATATTTGCAGTCAGATGGGAAACTGATATCCCATAGCGGTCCACCAGATCTTTCCCATAGGGTCCAATGTTTAACCTAAGTTCCACAAGGGCGACCATGTTTTTTGTCGGATACGAACAAAATGAGCAATCTTTGTAAAGGACCTACCATACCCTATTCCTGTAAAGTTTGGTAAAATTTGTTACTTTGGTTTCAGAGGGGAAGATGAAAATGTGATTTTTCCAATGGGGTCCAATGTTAAGCATAAGTTCCGCGCTGACGGCCATGTTTTCTATCGGAACGGAACGAAATGAGCAATCTTTGTAAAAACCTTCCATACACCATTCCTGTAAAGTTTGGTCGAATTTGCTTCAGTGGATTCAGAAGAATAGATAAATGTGATTTTCCAATAGGGTCTAATGTTAAAATATGATCCGTGCTGGCGGCCATGTTTTTCTTTATCGGATCAGAAAGAAATGAGCAATCTTTGTAGAGAATCTTCCATACATCATTCCTGTAAAGTTTGGTTGAATTTGCTCCAGTGGTTTCAGAGGAGAAGATGATTATAATAGACGACGTAAGCCAAGTGATGGCAATAGCTCAAACTGATCCTCTGAGTCAGGTGAGCTAAAATGAAAAGTGATTAATTTTCGGTCATTACCCCTGTTTACTTCTTTTTATAGGGAGCTTTTGCAAGATATTATTCGAGAATGTGCTCAAGGACTTAGAGAAATCTCTCATCGTGGATTTCTCCCTGGTAAGTATTAAATTATCCTGTTACAATGCAAATGTCACCTGATCACTCTGTTGCTGAAGCAGGCAACAAACATTATGAATTAAAGTGTAAAATACTATTATGATCGACACAAATCAAGATTTTTCGAATTTATTTATTTATTTTGAAATCTAGTTTTATATTGAGTTTTTTCTTCATAAATTCATATTTAAATATTTAAAGAAATCTGTTATGGACGATAATTTTGCCTATACTCTAGAGTGAAAAACCATACGACCTGCCGTTGGGTGTTGGGTTTACTCACCGTTGAAGATCTAATGGTGTCTTTTAGTTGTTATTACTCCCCTTTGAGTCGTTGTCTCTTTGACACATTCCCCATCTCCCTTCTTTTTATTAGTACCGTGAATAATGTCCAATTTAAATATAAAGCTATTATTATTCAAAATATTGTTTAGATAAATAGAAGCTTAGATGTACTCATGAAAGATATTAAAGGGAAATTGACTATTCAACACTTTTGATAATGGAATTAATGAGTTAATCTTTGCATATATAACATACTTAGCGAAAAAAGTTAAGGTTCGTGCATCTTTATTTTCGTTACGATCCGACCGACATGGCATTTTGCACAGTGTATGCACTTACCACAGTGAAGTTTTGAATCTCAAAAAATGCCATTTGAAAATTTTGAAAAGTTGAAAATTGCAGAAAAAATTTTGGGGTAAAAATGCAAATTTCAGAGATTTTTTGTTTTTTCGAAGAAAGATGAAGGGCTGACCCCTTTAACTGTTTTCAAGTGTCTCACCTAATAATCTCGAAAACATTAGACATAATGTTAGTCAAATAAAACTGCCTTGTAAACTTAAAAAATACATTGGTTATGGAAATGAAGAACCATGACCCTAAACTTTGTTGTGGAGCTGCATTGTATCTATACAATCAAAATCAACACTGTTAATTTATTACAATTATGTTATAAAATGTCTTAAACCCCCTGTCACAGTCAAACCAAAACCTTATCTATTAATATTACAAAAATGGGACCAAAAAAAACCCAAAATCTTTATAATAAACATAACAGTACCGGGAATCTGCTCTGTTTTCCTGCGGATTATTCACCTGAAAGTCATGGGAGTTCGGTTCACATGAAATGAATGTGACTCGAAACTTTAATGTACCTGTTATTTTCACTTATATGAGTGGCAGCAAACTTTAATGTTATTTTCACGTATATGAGAATCATATAACGTGTAACCTTTTTGTGAATATTTCATTAAAACAACACAGATCTCTACTGTCTTTTACAAATAGGAGAATTTTCGCGACTAGTTTAGTTTCTGCACATTATGCAAATAATCAATCATTTACCAACTGTTATCCATTCTACATTTTCATTCTTGATTGGTGGCATTGACAAATATTCTATAAACTCTCATTCAGTATAGATGACAGTCCCTGTTTTATAGATATTGTTACTTTGAGTAATGTTTTTCATCGATCAATATGTGTCTTACTTTTGCAATTATTATTATATGAAAAGTAGGCTTTCAAAATGTATAAAACAACTAACTTGATATTGAAATTTCATGTTGTTATAATTGCTTATATATGTAAATGTATTGGATATCATACAGTCTTTCAGTATATCATGTTAAATGATAAATCATTAGTGATTTGAATATTTGTATAACTTTTCCATTTGTTCAAGTAAACGCTATGCTTCACTTCTTTTCTTCTTTTTGCTCACCAGAGATTTCTACTAAAAATGATTTCGTCTACGAACCAAACATTGACAAGCGATACAATAGATGGAAAAGGAGAAGAAAAAAGAAAGGCAAACAAAAATGTGATAATAAGCAGTATGACATCTCATCTCCTGATGACAGTTCTGCAGAAGAAACAGAAAATGAAGACGACGGAGCTGAACGACCAGAATCTCAGCCTCGTTTTCGTCGCAGGCGTCGCGAGACGATTGAAAAACTTTATGGAAGCGAACAAGCCATGATGTGCTATGACGCCAGCTCAGAATTAACCTCTTCAGATCGTGATAATTATGCTTCATTAGGAAGTTATTTTCGTCGTGAATATTTAGGTTCCAAATCAAACGAAGACTTAGATGCACATGATGCAGATTCAAGTAAGTGCATAGTTAATGTAATCATTTTCATTTTGTTTTTAACGTTTTCAAAACACTTTATATGACTACTTTTTTTAATCATTTGACCAGAAGTAGCAAAAAATATTGCTGAAACAGCTTCGAAATAATTGTATGCATATTTTCCACACGTAGTTCATTCAAAAACAAGAGGAGGTGTGAATAGCAATATAATCCGATTTATCCTGACAAGTCGGGCTTCCCTGACATTTTTAAGGTTTTTTTTTTTACCTTTATCTTATTTTAATTTGTTTAATTTCATTAATTAGGACATGGATTTTCGGGAATGGATGCTGATTTGAATACATGCTGTACATATATTTTGAAATATCATGTGATATTTATTTGATGGTTTGCTACTATTCACATTTTTGTTTTGTTTCAGGAAGTATTCAACAAAATGGAAAACTACCTGTCTTAAAAATGATGAATGGGAAAATGTCCCCATATAGTGAACAGGGTAAATTATCAAAGATAGACAACGATGAATTAGTCTACCAATGTCAGAAGTATATTGATCCAAGTAACTATTGTAGTGAGACTCGTTTTGTTAAAGGCTCAACACCAGAACCCCAAAGCATCGATAACTTACTAGCATCCAAGTATAATACTGAGCTTAAAATAAATGCTAATGAGGTAACCCAGTATGGTAACGGAACAGATACTCAGAAAACAGGGATTTATAGTAGCAATGTATCTGATCACCGAATCACAGAAAATAGTAATTTTTATACAGTCACAGTTCCAAGCATCTTTTCTGAACCGGGTACAACAACAAGCGGCTGTGTCAAAGAAAATTTTTTCCCTAATGGGAATAATTCAGGAGGTAGTTTTCATAATGTTATATCGACGATGGAAAGCTTCACGGGTAATACCATGGTTATGGACATGGAAAACGCAGCAGGATTAGACCTTCACAATTTTAGTTCATCACAAACAGATAGCGACCATCTTCAAGACAGCAGAATATCTTGTTCCGTAACCAAAACTTCAAAAGAGAGGAAAAGCAGTGGGAAGGATGACACATATTTCCGGTTAGAACAGTCGCTTCTTCGACTAGCAAAGCAACACCTTAAGACAAATCAGTCTGTATCAAATAAAAAGTATTCAGATGGCCAATTAAAATCTAAATTACCAAACATCTCAGACAGCAAACTAACAGTGACACAGAATGATAATAGAAAACAATCTAAAAACTACAGGAATGTTTTAAATAGGTAACTACACGTTTCTTATGATATATTGACTGTATTATTTGGTAAACATGTTTATCTTGGCCTTTTACTGTATATATTACTAAGCAATCATCCTTGTTGTAGCTATCATTTTGCTATTAGCCTGAAACGATATATTTACAAAGTCGATATATATTAAAAACCTGTCTTTTTAAAATAGAATTTGCCATGACCACAATTTTATTCGCTTGCATCTTCAACCGATTTTTGTTTTGGATCGGGCACCACTGCTTAGACAATGTTGGGCATTTACAACCTACTTGTTTGAAATATGCACCATATCGTTTACTTAATTTGCTAAATGTTTGATATAATACGTTTTTCCAATTCTTCAAATATCTCCTGGATATGCATAAAAAAGAAAAACCTTTCATTGCATCGATGAGACGCACTGATCCATCTCTCCTAAGAGTGAAAAATCATACAGAGATTTATTGCACACTCTCTTTTACCAGTCTATTTGTATCTCTTCTCTATTTCAGATTTGTGCAGCCTTTAAATGTTGATAACTTAAATAGAAGTAAGAGTCCCTATGTTAAGGATAACAATACGACACTTATACAGACACTAAGAAGAAACAGGAAAGAAAATATAGTGATGAAAAATGACAAAGTAAAAAGAGAAAAACGACTGAAACAGCAAACATTGTCAAAAACAGTGACGGAAGCAACAAGTGAGTTAAATGATTATTTATAATTATATTGTTGTACACGCTATGCTGACATGTACTACCAAAGACCAACCTACATACTAAATAGTATATAGCAATTGAGAAATGGACTTGGAGAAACTTAATGTGGTCGCTGGACCGTGAAATTGAAGTCAATGACAAAAGTCATGTGCCAAGACTTACATGTACTACAAGACCAACTAATAAGTAAATATCATCGACCCACCATTTATAATTATTGAAAAATGGACCTAATCAAAGAAACTAGATGTGGCCACTAGACCTTGCCATTGAGGTCTAGGACAAAAAAAGTTCTATGTCTGACTGACATGTACTACCCAAGACCAACATACATACTAAATATTATTGACCTACTTCTTACATTTATTGAGGAATGGGCTTAATCAGAGAAACTTGACATGGCCACTAGACCGTGAAATTGAGACCAAGGACAAATCATATGCCAAACTAACATGTACTACCCAGGAACAACCTACATGCATTCCATACTTGAAAAAAAAATTACAAATCAGAAGGGGATTATCGATGGTTCAGAATCTGGGCCAAAACATGTATGGATTGTATTTAAAGCATATGAAATCTCAAAATTTGAAGACTGTTGAAATGGAAACAGGATATTCATATTATTAACATAGTAAAGAGAATATCTCTCTAGAGGAAAGAGAAATTGAAAATTTTAAATGAAAGTATTATTGTTGATATATATACTTAAAAGTATTGCAAACCATTGCCTAGAAAATTATTAGTCAAGAAAACGATACAGGTATAACACTAAGACATTTGAAACAACGAGGAAACATGAAATTGCCCGTTTTAGTGCCAGGATACCCCACCAGTACTAAATTTTCATTTTTTAAACTCTCGTTCAAACAGTTAATGTAGTAGCACAAAGAAGTAAATATAGTAGCAAAAAAGCGCTCACAAGTCGTTGCAAGAAAACAGCATACCAATTTTCAAATAAACCCCTTAAGGCAGAGCGGACAATTTTGCGATGTACTAGAGCTGTCGCCGAATGGCAGCAGTTATACCCACCGCTCATTGAATCCTGAATCAATATGTTAAGTGCAAATTTAAGTGTGTGTTGACACAATACAGGTGTGGACACAGTACAAGTGTGGAAATAATACAAGTATGAACACTATGATATACCTCCCCCCTTTTTTCAAGAAAATATACAAAATTCAAAACACCAAAGTTGCAATTACTTTCTCAAAATTTGATGAATCAGTCTTAAATACCAGTTGCATAGGTTCATAAGGTACTTCACATTCTGACAAACTTTGAAAAAGATACTCTATAAAGGGTCTGAGATTGCCTCCAGACAAGTACAAAAATATTGAAGTTGCCGTTACTTTTTCAAAACTTAATGGATCAACCTGAAATTACCAGGTGCACGTGTTTATATGATAATGAGCATTCTTACAAATTTTGAAAGGGGTTTCGGAGATAAGCTGTGGACAAAATTTTTCAGTATAAATTCTAAGTCGGAAAATCCCGAAAATGCTATATATATATGCTATATAGTGGGACTATTCAAAGCATTCGCCACAAACAGTAGGAACCAACAGTGTTGGTTCCCTCAATAACACATGGCACCGATACCAGGTGGTCTGAATATATCATGTCTCACTCTTCTCGATTTCCGTCGGAGGCAAAACAAAAACTTTTTTGGGATTTGAACGTATTGATGCTATTGTTAAGAGAATGAACTTTTCTCTGTGAAGTAGCATTCTCATTCAACCCTATTTTTTGTATTTTAGATCCAATTATGAAAGAAAACAAAATCGTGAACAGTGACCTATCATCACTTACGCTTAATCACCTTCTCCAGACAATGCCAGGAAATAAATCTAATGTGAATATAACATCAAAGAAAGTGACTCCTGCTGAACCAAATCAAGCCAATTTAGAACGAAAAGAGCAGCAACTCCCAGTATTAGATATAAAGGTACGGTTTATCATTACAGTATAAAAAAGAACTTTCATATAATATAGGCATAGTATACCGATGATCTAAACTTGAAATCCCACTGTATGAATACAAGTACCAAGACACAATCTTAGCATGAATCCCATATTTGAGACTGTTGTCTACTATGGTCCATGCATCATCCTACCTCGTGAGATTTATATAAAAAAAACAAAATAAATGTTCCGTTAAGAAATTCATTGTTTACAAGGTAATGTGTGTATTAAACTGGAGGCTCAGAGACTTGCCTGTATCGCTCCCCTTACAAAATGTTTTTAAGCCATACCTATGTTGATGACCAACTAGAGGCTCAGAGACTGAGCCTGTATCGCTCACCTGACGAAATGCTTCTATGCCATGCATGACCAAAAATGAAGTTTTTTTACCAATGGGGTCCAATGTTTAGCTATGTTCTCCATAAGCACCCATGTTTTTTGTCTGATCCTGTTGAAATGAGTAATTTGTGAAGAGGACTTTCCATGCATTTAGTTGAATTTGCATAGATAGTTTCAGAGAAGATGATGAAAAGAATGGTATCTGATACCGGGCTCCAATGTTAAACTGTATATGTACTGGAGGCCATGTTGTTTGTCCGATCTAAATGAAATGACAAATTTTTGTAAAGTATCTTCCATACATCTTTCCTGTAAAGTTTGGTTGAATTTGCTTCAGTGGTTTCAGAGGAGAAGATGAAAATGTGATTTTCCCTTAAAGTTCTGGGCTGGCGGCCATGTATGTTATTGGATCTGAGGGAAATGAGAATCTTTGTTACATCTTTAGTACATCCTGTAAAGTTTGGTTGAATTTGCTCCAGTGATTTCAGTGGAGAAGATGAAAATGTGATTTTTCCCATAGTGTCCAATGTTAAACTATGTTCCGCACTGGCGGCCATGTTTTTTATCATATCGGAACTAAATGAGCAATCTTTGTTAAGGACCTTTAGCACACCATTCCTGTAAAGTTTGGTTGAATTTGCTTCAGTGGTTTCAGAGGAGAACATGAAAATGTTATTTTCCCTATAGGGTCCTATGTTAAACTATGTTTGATGCTGGCGGCCATTTTTTATGAGATCGGAACGAAATAAGCAATCATTGTTGACCTTTAGTACATCATTCCTTTAGAGTTTGGTTGAATTCGCTTCAGTGGTTTCAGAGGAAAAGATGAAAATGTGATTTTTCTCATAGGGTCCAATGTTAATTAACTATGTTCTGTGCTGGCAACAATGGTTTTTATCGGATAGGAACGAAATGAGGAATCTTTGTTAAGGACCTTTAGTATATTTTTCCTGTAAAGTTTGGTTGAATTTGCATCAGCAGTTTCAGAGAAAACGATGAAAATGTGATTTTCCCATAGGGTCAAATGTTAAACAATGTCCGGTGCTGGCGGCTACGTTTTTTATCGGTTCGGAACGAAATGAGCAATCTTCATGAAGGACCTTTAGTACATCATTCCTGTAAAGTTCGGTTGAATTTGCTTCAGTGGTTTCAGACAAGATGATAATGTGATTTTCCCATAGGGTCCAATGTTAAACCTAAGTTCTTCGCTGGTGGCCATGTTTTTTTTTATCAGATCAGAACGAAATGAGTCATCTTTGTAAAGGACCTTTCATACATCATTCCTGTAAAGTTTGGTTAAATTTGCTTCACTGGTTTCAGATTAGAACCAGTGACAGCTGATAGCTATGTTTTTATCAGATCCAACTGAAATAAGTAATCTTTGTAAGATACCTTCTCTACATTGTACCAATACATTTAACATGGTTTCAGAGTTTGTGAGAAAGTGATAATTTTCTAATAGGGTTCAATATTCAACTTTGATCAGCGCTAGCAGCCATATTTTTCAGCAATCTTGACCCAAAGGGTCAGTGTTAGCTATTGCCATCACTGGCGTCCGTCGTCTGTCGCCCGTCGCCGTTAGCTTTTCACATTTTCATCTTCTCCTCTGAAACCACTGAAGCAAATTCAACCAAACTGTACAGGAATAATGTACTAAAGGTCCATAACAAAGATTGCTCATTTCGTTCCGATCAAATAAAAAACATGGCCGCCAGCGCGGAACTTAGGTTTAACATTGAACCGTATAGGGAAAATCACATTTTCATCTTCTCCTCTGAAACAACTAAAGCAATTGCAACCAAACTTAACCAAAATTATGTATGTAAGGTCCTCCACAAAGATTTCGTTTGGAAAGTGTTCTGCATTAGTGGGACTTAATGAAAGGTTGACAATAAACAAAAAAAATAATAGGTTCATGCCCTTGATTTTGAGATACAAGCAATTAAAAATTTGAAAGGAAATTGTCTATTTCTAGGCTTTGTTTAGAAATTTGTAAGTCTTCAAAAAAGAGTGAAGGAGTAATGTCAATTTCTCACAAAAATTTTTCCAAAATTCCTTAAAGAATATAACATGAAAAGTGAATTTTCATGAGCAAACTATTTTACATGTTATAATATGGAAAAAGGCATATGAGTCCCAATATCTGACCAATAATGGCAACTACCTTAAGATCACAATGTATGGGTTAGATTCTTGTTATCATTTCTGGTGTATTCGTCTTTATTATACCAATTAAACAATGTTTAACTTGTCACACTAGCTCCGACATTCTCACTATGTTAATATTTTACAAATAATGCACATCTATAAATCTGATAACTATTTTTTAAAGATATATACCTTTTTTCAGAAATTGGACATGTTGGCAAAATCATATGCAACTTCCAAAAGTGATATTGACAAGAGAACATGTGAAGGTTTGAAGAATGAACCAGAGACCAGTCAATATTCATATAACGAGGATCAACCTAAGTACAATGAGAGGAGTGTATCTACATTATCTTTTTCAAGGGCATTTACATTTTCTGTATTTGAACTTCCTATTAGTTACAAGGATAAGAATAAACAAATCGAACGAAGAGCATCAACTGCATGGAACTGTCCAGCTTGAGTTATAATCAACAAAGACAAAGATAAGTTGACATATTTCTATCTCTTAGACAGAAGGATGAATTTGGTGACATTGCTAGTCCACAGAAAGGAGAAACTTTGTTATAGAAGTTGTAATATATTTAGTATACAAAATAAATATTCAAAATGAATAACTTTGTTTTCTAATTCATTATTCCAGATAACATCAGTATTGTGAATGTTATGATGCGAATTTAGAACATTAAACTATGTCAAGAGAAACACAGCAAAGAGTGCTTTGGATAAAAAAAATGCAGTCTTGCCAATTCTACATTATGTTTAAGATGGACAAACTCCAAAATCAAACTAGCATAAATTTTTTGGATAAAAAGGTAGTTTTACAATTGCAATTTCAGGTTTTTCATAATATTCACTATGCAGGTGCAGGTATTTTTGGTCATTTTTTAGTTGCCATGGAAACCGGCTGAGATGAGTTGTGCAATCTATTTTGTGCAAACCCTCTTTGCTATCATGTATAAATGGCATGAATAACAGGAGGAGAGGATTTTGATAGTCCCTTAGGGGCAAAAATGCCGATTGCAGCATTTTTTTGCATTCAACTTGCTGTCAAAAATTCAAAAAAGTTTTTTTTTCTTTCTTATAGTCTGGGACATTTTTAGACATCTACTATAAGCAAAAAGTCCAAGAACTTGAGAATTCTGCTGCAGGTTTTGAAGTTAGAAGCATCCATCATAGCCCACCACCCCTCCCCAAAATATCAATTTTTGCGAAAATTTGGTTTCCATGGGTACTAAACAGGGTCCTGCAACTCTGAGAGTCCAGAATCTCGGCTCTTCTAGGGTTATTTGTTTAGCCATAGTACGGTACCCATCTGTCTTTCATACCCGGTGAACTTCTATTGCAAGTGTATGGAAAGCCATGAGGGCCATTATAGTAACAACTGGGCCCACGATGCCTCAAGGCATCGTCCGCCCGGAAAGGGTTAAGCAGAGCAACAGATGTCGCAACATGACAGCCGATTAAACCCCAGCGCATTGAACCCTGAATCAATGGGGTAAGTGTGTGAACACAATTCATGTGTGGACACAATACGAGTGTGAACACACTACAAGTAAGGACACAATGATAAACCATAAAAAATAAATATTAAGAAGTAACTCACGTGTCTTAAAATGCATCACACAATATGGCATTATATTAAACAGAGCTTTTGACAAAATTTCAAGTTGGTATTGTATTCAATTGCAGATTGACAAATCTTGATAAAAATTTCTCTATAATGCAANTGTGCCAACAAACATCATACTAAAATTTGATAACAATCCGTTCACTAGAACTAAAGTTATGCTGTCCACAGACGCCGACGCCGACGCCAACGCCGACGCCGACGCCGACGCCAGCGCCATACCATAATACGACCGCAAAATTTTTGCGGTCGTATGAAAATGTTAAAACTGGAAAAACTGTGAGTAAAGCTCACTAATATAAATCCCCGCTTCTCCACTTGATTCCAGAGATTAAAAAATCAATCAATTCAAATTCTGAAATAAGAGGTGCATATCTACATTATGTCACAAATGCCTGTTTAAATTTTCATGAAAATCTACTAAATGGTTCAGGAGGAGTAGTGGATAACAGATGGGTACCATTGGTAATGGCCTAATCCATGCTTTGTTCCTTCGGTATTCTACTGCCGTTGTTTTCCAATGGGAAACCCCAAAAATCAATCAAATCAAATTCTAAAATAGAAATGTACATCTACATTATGTCACAAAGACTGTGTTAAATTTTATGAAAATCTATTCAGTGGTTCAGGAGGAGTAACAGATAAGAGATTGGTACGCGTTTTTAATGCAGTGACCAAGTCCATGTTTTGTTATGGGAAACCCTAAAAATCAATCAAATCAAATTCTGAAATAGAAGATGCACATCTACATTATGTCACCAAGACTATGTTGAAGTTTCATGAAAATCTATTCAGTGGTTCAGGAGGAGTAGCAGATAAGAGATAGGTACCCACTTGTAATGTCATGGCCAAGTTCATGGTTTGATCAGGGAAACACAAAAATCAATCAAATCAAATTCTGGAAAAGGAGTTCCACATCTACATTATGTCACAAAGAATGTGTAAAAGTTTCATCAAAATCTATTCAGTGGTTCAGGAGAAGCAGCGGATAAGAGATGGGTACCGATTCGTAATTTATTGGCCAAGTTCATGTTATAATTATGCTAATAAGGGAAACCCTAAAAATCAGTCAAATCAAATTCTGAAAAAGGCGTACATCTACATTATGTCACAAAGACTGTTCAAGTTTCATGGAAATCTATTTAGTGGTTCAGGAGGAGTAGTGGATAAGAGATGGGTACCCTCAGATGTTACGGACTGACGGACTTACCCATCACTATATACTCCCCAATTTTCAAGCGGGGTATAAAAATTGACTCCATAAACAGGAAGTAGTTTATATATTATATTATTCACCATTGTAGGAAAACACTTTGATGAAAAATTATTCTATAATGCTTGAGGTGTGGAGTGTTGATTGACTCTTCAGACAAGAGGAGGTGACATTGGCATGCTTGTGGATGCAACCAAATGTGTGGCGAGACAAAGCTTGCGAAAAAAGTTTCAAGTGACTATCAAGTACCATTGCAGAGAAAAGCTTGACAGAGGTTACTTCATAATGCAAAAATGGTAGTGGTGCATTACATGATACCTCACCAGACTTCTTTTGACTAACTTTCAAGGGCATAACTCCTGAACCCCTTAGACCTCTGAACTTAAAAAAGTTCAGAAGTTAAACTAAAATTGAGTTTTGTGGTAAACAAACATATGGTAAACAAACATGCAAAGTTTGAAGACAGTATATTCACAAGTTATCAGTTGGAAAACCTCTATGGATGGACGCACGCACACACAGCTGGGAGTATCACATAATACCTCACCGCTTCATATAGAGGAGTATAAAAACCAGAAAGTGAAAAAACTTGTCTGACTTTGTACACCAGAAGTAGTAACCAAAGAAGTTTGTAAACGCACCCCACAATATGGCATAGCTATACAAAGCTTCTAACAAAAATACCATTTACCAATACAGAATAAGGGACTATGCTATGCACAGCATAATACGACCACAGCATGTCGACCACTGAAATTTAAACAAGTGTAATTTAAAGTAAATGCAGACACAGTAAAGAGCTTGACACCGTAATTGGATGGAAATAACTAAAGACTCTCAAGAGCCTGCATAGCTCACCTGGACCATGGCCACATAAAGTCAAATTAATTTCTATGTTAAAGGGTCTCATTTTCAAACTTTGTAAACAAACATTTATGTTAAATGATCCAATGTTAATAAACTATTTTCCATATTGCCTGTCATCTTGGATGAGGGATGGATCTGCAGGACACAATTTTAAAAAGAAATAAGTCTTGTGCCAAAGTTTATTTCCACCTGGCCAAATGGTTTTAATGGAGAAGATCGTTGAATGTACTCCAATATTACACTGTGTTTCCCATTGGTAGCCAATTTGCATGAAGGAAATCTGTTTTGAAGGGGACCATCTAAGATTCATTGTGATTAAGTTTTGTTCTAACTAGCCTATATGTTTCAGACAAAATATTTTTGTATGCTCTTTCATTAGGGTCCAGATATAAATTAAGTTCCCCACAGATGGCCATGTTGGATGACAGATAGGCACCAAAGTAACAATACTTAGTAAGCACATCATAAGCATCATTCATGCCAAGTTTGGTTAAAATCAATTCAGTGGTTCTCAAGAAAAATTTCTTTGCGTGCAAGATTCATACAGATCATCAGCTTCTTATTTAAGACTCTGGTTTAGTTGAAGAATATTTGCAAGCTATCATGGAAGAATATGTGGATACTATCATGCCTAAGAGCTACATATTTATTCATCATATTTATGTATGCAAATAAATTTCATTAACATTAATGTATGCAAATTCATTACTTGGTAAACAGTAATCAGTAAACTCAGTTTGATAGTATATACATTTATATAGAAAAATTATTATGACATGAAATTAGGTAAAGATTATGAAAGTATTCTTGGAAAAAATTGTAATAATTTGTAAACTTTGTACAAAAACACTTTTTTCTCTTGATATGCTGAACATTTTTGCAATTTAAAGTTGACCTCTATCTGTCATAGAAGGGCCATGTGAGCTATTGTCATCACTTTGCGTCCGTCGTCCGTCCGTCAACAATTTAAAAAATCTTCTCCTCTGAAACCGCTGGGCAAAATGTAACCAAACTTGGTCTGAATCATCACCAGAGTATGGCTTCTCAAAGTTATGTTCGATTAGTTGGTCGGTCAAAAAACATGGCCGCCATTGCTAAAAATAGAACATAGGGGTAAATTGCAGTTTTTGGCTAATAACTCGAAAACCGTTACAGATATCAAAAATCTGACAGGTGTAAAAATGATCAGCATGATGAGATCTACCCACTGTGCAATTTTGAAGAAAATCTGAAAACCCATCTCGGAGTTATAGCCCTGTTTTCCGTTAAATTTTCAAAATTTTTGCATTTTTTATTTTTTATTTCAAAAAGTGTAACAGATAGAGGTCAAGTGTAAATTTTCAAAAATGTTCAGCATATCAAGATCTACCCTTCCTGAAATTTTGAAGAAAATCCATAAACCCCTTGTAGGAGTAGTGCCCTTTTTTCACCGATTTTTTTTTTAATTTTCGTATTTTATCTTTTATTTCCGAAACTATAGAAGATGAAGGTTAAGTATAAATTGATGAAATGTTTGCCATGCTGTGGCGACTTCAAAACTGATGTTGAAAATTGTTCCTTGACCGCTATTTTCAAAATCGCTACAAAAAAAAGGCGGGAAAATTCAACATTGTCCGATTTCAATGACATTTGGTTTCCAAGTAGATATTGATGTTGCGACTTCAAAACCGATGTTGAAAATTGTTCGTTGTCAGCCATTTTCAAAATGGCCACCAAAAAAGGCGGGAAAATTCAACATTGTCCGATTTCAATGACATTTGGTTTCAAAATAGGCCTTGATGTCGCAACTTCAAAACTGATGTTAAAAATTGTTCGTTTACCGCCATATTTAAAATGGCTTCCAAAAAGGCGTGAAAATTCAACATTGTCCGATTTCAAAGAAATTTGATTTCAAAATAGATATTGATGTTGCGACTTCAAAATCGATGTTGAAAATTGTTTGTTGACTGCCATTTACAAAATGACGTCTCGACTTCAAAACTGGTTTCGAAAGTGGTCCTTAGCAAGAACGTTTTTTATCAAAAAATCCCAACAAAGAAATATAATAAAACATGATCAGACTTTAAAAACAGTTCAAGATATTGGAGGTGTTCGACCTACGAAAGTTTGAGAAACTGAAGATCAACTGCATAACTTGCATTGTTACTTTGATTGTGGCAACTGAAAACCAGGTGAGCGATACAGGCTCCTGGGGGCCACTGGTTTGAGAAAAGTTAGAAAAATATTAAAATTTTGAAAATTTTGCAGAAAAAGAGCAATAGCTCCAAAACGGGTAGTCGGATTTTCTTCAAAATTCCAGGGTAGGTAGATCTTGTCATACTAATCACTTTAACCCGTCATATTTTTTTTTATATATGTGACCGTTTTTAAGTTATTTGCCAAAAACAGCAATTTACCCGCATGTGCTAATTTTAGTAACGGCAGCCATGTTGTTTGGTCCTCAGACTAATCGAACATAATTTTTAATCTGCATATCCTGGTGATAATTCAGGCTAAGTTTGCTTAAATTTGGCTCAGTTCTTTCAGAAGAGAAGATTTTTGAAAAAGTTTACGATGGACGGACGGATGAACGATGGACACCGAAAACAACGGCAGTAGAATACCGAAGGAACAAAGGACAAGATTACACAAATCAAAGTCCAGAGACAAGGCAAAATCAAGAACACCAGAAGACGGAGACCAAAGACACCACATGACCACAAAAAACACGAACATTACATACTAAGTATACAACACAAAAAAACTTAAGCACTAACAGCGTGAACTCTCAAAAAACAAGAGTGACATCAGGTGCTCCGGAAGGGTAAGCATGTCCTGCTCTGTATACTGCACCCGTCACAGGTCAGTGATAATTCTGTTAGGTAACTGATTGGTAATTGTCATTTTCTAACCCTGAGACATAACCAATTGAGAACCATGGTACGTGTATATTCTCTAACCCTCAAACAGTACCAAGGTGAAATTTTGAAAAGCTGCTGAAATCACTTAGGTCGGAAAATATTTAAAATTCCTTGGGGTTTTTAAAAAAAT
>MJUU01060093.1:2874-15889 GCA_002080025.1 Modiolus philippinarum | reverse complement strand
CCCTTTTTTTAAAAACGGGTGGGGCCACAATGACCAAAACTAAGCCAAGCCTTCCTTTTGTACCAAAGAACATTATGTTAAAATTTCATAAGGATTGATCTACTGGAACTAAATTTATTGACCAAAAACTAAAGTGTCTACAGATGACGATGACAACGACAACGACGACGACTACAATGACGACGACGACGACGACGACGACAGCACCATACCAATATACGACCGCAAAAATTTTTGCGGTCGTATAAAAACAATGACGTCTCGGCAAACAGGAAGTGCTTATAACGTAACCTTGAAATTCGAATACACGATAGATTGGACCATAAGGAAGCTTTGTTCAAAACAACAACTGAATCCCACTTACAGTTTCAGAAAATATTGTGACGAAAAATTCCATATATTGTACAACAATGAAAAACAATGACGTCTCGTCAAACAGGAACTGCTTACCGTGTAATCTTGAAATCCGAATACACGATAGATTGGACCATAAGGAAGCTCTGTGCAAATCAACAATTGAATCCCACTTACAGTTTCAGAAAAAAATTGTGACGATAAATTCCATATGCTGTACAACAATAAAAAAAACAAGAATATGTGTCTAATGGACACAATGCCCCGCCTCACAGCTCTTTTGAAGAATGGAATATTTCGTTACCAGTAAAGCATGAAGTTGCTTTCATGGAAATATTCTTATTATGATTTTAGTTTGATTATAGAATAATAGGTATTTAATAAAATTCAATAAAAGCATACATCCTTCACAGAAGATGAAACTTACAATGTAAACTATTCCCCCTTTTCCATGACCAGTGAAGCATGAAGTTGGTTACATTGGTAAATATTTATAATATCATTTATTTATTTATATCCTAATGAGTATCTATATAAAGTGTAATGATAATAGCATACATCCTTAACAGAGAAAAAACTTCAAACTGAGGTTAAACCTCATACATACACCCCTTTTTTCCATGATCACTGAAGCATGAAGTTGGTAGCATGGATAAATTTTTATTATGATTTTTGTTTAATTAGATGCTTATGTGTATTTATGTAAAGTTTAATGATAATAGCATACATCCTTCACAGAACTTCAACCTGTCGGTAAACCTCATACTATCACAATTTTTTCCCGTGATCAGTGAAGCATGAAGTTGGTAACATGGGTAAAATTTTATTATGATTTTTGTTTAATTAGACGCCAATGTGTATTTATATAAAGTTTCATGATAACAGCATACATCCTTCACAGAAAAAAAACTTCAACCTGTGGGTAAACCTCATACTATCACACGTTTTTCCCATGATCAGTGAAGCATGAAGTTGGTAGCATGGGTAAAGTTTTATTATGATTTTTGTTTAATTAGATGCCAATGTGTATTTATATAAAGTTTCGTGATAATAGCATACATCCTTCCCAGAAAAAAACTTAAACCTGTAGGTAAACCTAGCTTGGGACGGACGAACGGACGGACGGACGGACAACCCGAACACTATATGCCCCCAACTATCGTAGGCAGGGCATAAAAAAAAAAAGTCTCGGCAAACAGGAAGTACTTATGCGGTAACCTTGAAATCTGTATATACTTATCAGACCATCATGAGAAAGTTTTTGCCAAAATATGATTTCATTCTGTAAAGTAGTTGCTGAGAAAAGTGTGGTTACGGACAGACGAACAAACGAACGAACGAACGAACGGAGGTAAACCAGTATACCCCCACTACTATATAGTGGGGGTATAATAAAGGTGAAAACTATATCTGAGTTTCAACTAAACACACACTTTGAATCCATATGAGAAAATATTTCAAAACAATGTACAAATTCAAGAATAGCTGCCATCGATCAGTGCATTCAGAACTGTGTGACATCTCTGAAGTATTAGACACAATCTGAGTACCATGATGATATTAGAGATGAATTAATGGACCAAGTCCAATAATGGATAAATTGAAAATAATTTTTATCTAAACTGGCCCAAAGGGGAGGTGCAAATCTTCAATGTGTCCAGATCAACTGTGTAAAGTTTCAAAAGTATCAGGAATTTCAGATTGCACAAACTTGGTTCCATGATAAAAAATATTAACTTGGTACCAAAATGAAAAAAAAAATTACTAAGTACAACAATGGATAAATTCAACACTTTTTTTCAAGACTGCCCAAAAGAAAAAGTGCACATCTTCAATTTGTCAAGAACAACTGTGCAAAGTTTAAAAAGCATCACTTATAAGGCGTATGAATTTCCGATTATAAAAACTCAGTACTTTAATGTTAAAATGTGATGAAAAATTGACTAAGTTCAACAATGGATAAATTGTACATTTTATATTCAAAATTGCCCAAAAGGGAAGAGGCATATCTTCAATGTGTCCAATACAACTGTGCAAAGTTTCAGAAATAATGGGTTAAGATGTCGGAGTTCCAGACTACTCAAACTAATTGGTACCCCGGACGTGACAGACGGGAGTCGAGAGACTGTACTGCAGTCACTGTTGGTGACACAGGTAAAGAAATATGCCTTTAAATTGACTGGTAAAGGACTATTTACTTTATCAGAATATCATTGTAAATATAGTGGCAAAACACAAATTTGGCCAATCTTTATGCATAAAACTATGCATCTTTTTGACATATCCATGGCCCCATTTTTTGCATATTTTCATAGCATATTGCTCAAAGTTTCATTGTAAAAAAGATTCCATGACAGAAACCAAGACACCAAAATTACCATAAAATTCATTTTAAATAAAAGTAACAAGAGCTGTCACCGAATGGCAGCAAGTTATACCCCCCCCCCCTGCTCATTGAACACTGAATCAATTTAAGTGTGTGGGGATACAATTCAGATGTGGACACAGTACAAGTGTGGACACAAAAAAAGTATGGACAGACACAATGATAAATCCTCAAGAAATAATGTGTAAAATCAAATGGTAAAACAGGAAGTAGATGAGTTAGGGACTTGAAAAGGGGAGACAATGTACAACTCATCACACCAAAGCTTCAGACCAAATATCAAAGCATTACTACATACAAAACATGCAAAAGCAAAGTGAGAATAAGTGAGAAATCCTTGACGAAAATAGAGATACAAATTTGAAAATTGGCACCATACTTGAGTATAATCTGAAGTACCGCTCTGTGGATTCGTAATTTAGGTCAAATGCCCTAGGGGCAAATTATGGGCGAAAACGAATTTTCGCGATATCCAATAATTTAAGAAATCTATAAGGCCATTTGGGCTAGAAAGTTGAAACTCAGGAATCGACACGCATTATTATGTAACAACTTCACAGAGGGTGTCGGAATTTGGGTATGACCCCTCAGGGCATGGTCTCTAGGGGGTCCAAAAAAACCCGAAAAAAATCGATTCCACCTGAACTCCTTTTACACCTTAAATCGCAGAAACCTAGTAATAAGGGTATAAGTAACACTATAAAAGTTGTCTGTGCCGAAGGGTTCGGAATTTTGAAATTTGCCTTCAGGACGGAAAAATGAGCGAAATTGTATTTCGAGATATCCAGTAATAAGTGAAATCTTCTGATGTATGTATGTTTGGAAGCTGAAACTTTGTATGCAAGTTCCATTATATGCATCTCATTTACTGATGATCAGGGACTTTTGGTATGACCCCTGGGGACATGCCCTTAAGGGGCCAAAAATGTAAAACAATCAGTACAAAAGTACTCATCAGAACAACTGGAACTCTATGTATAATTTTGATTTTGTGGTTTATATTTTCAGGAGGAATTATTGGAATTGCTCTTTGAATCTGTTCTAAGCTCTTAGAATTTAGACCCTGGTGCCAAATTTGGTAAATTTCCTGAAAATGTCAAAGACTAATAATTTTTGAAATTCCAACATCAAGTTTTATAGTTAAGCAAATTTTTAATGTCATCAGCTAGTAAAACACTAGGATTTCAAAAATATGATTCTTATTTTGGTAAATTTCCTGAAACTCCACACCAATTACTTTTTGGAATTTTACCTAGCAACCATATCTTTTTTGATGCCTTATAGTTTTAATGATCATTTTCAATGGTCAGATTGCAAAAAACTTTGATTCCAACTTTGGTCAAGTTCCTAAAACTCTCAAAGACCCAATTTTTTTTTGGAATTCTACCTAGCAACCATATCTTTTTCAATTATTTAGAGTTATAAGGATGAATTTCAACTGTCAGGTTGCAAGAATCTTTGAACTTAACATTAAAGCTTGCAACGTGGAAGCCGTCGATGCTGTCTTACTTTATATGCTTTAAAACTTAATATTTACAACAGACCCTGAAATTGAGGTCAAAGACAAAAGCTATATGACAGACTGTCATGAACTACCCAAGACAAGCCTACCTAATATCATTGACCTACAACAAATAGTTACTGAGAAACTCGACTAATCACAATAAAGGGCTACGCCGAGCGCAGCATGATACGACCGCAGCATGTCGTCCACTGAAATTTGAAAAAGTGTAATTTAAAGTGAGTATGGACATAGGAAAGAGCTTGACACAATAATTAGATGGACGCAATAAGGACATTGACCAAGTAATTAGCTGGACACAAACTAGGGAAAATAAAAATTAGCTCTTATGACTCCTTATGATTCCTCTTTGACCCTCAATAGCTCAGAAACGGTAAGAGCTACGCCCAATCCATTGACATGATGCTGAAAGCTTATATCAAGAGGAATCAACATGATCAAAAGAAAAAAATCCCATCGAAATGCGATGGAAAATAAAAATTTAAGGTAATTTGTAAATTTACGATTTTGGCCCCCTTCGGCCCCTCATAGATCGGGAACGGCAAGAGCTACGTCAAATCCGTTGCAATACTACTGAAAGCTTACATCAAGTAGAATCCAAAGAAAAAAATCCCATCGAAATCCGACTACAAATAAATTTTTAGGTTATCTGTAAATTTACGATTTTGGCCCCCTTCAGCCCCTCATAGCTCAGAAACGGTAACAGATAAGTCGAATCTGTTGACATACTGCTGAAAGCGTACATCAAGAGGAATCCAAAGAAAAAAATCCCATCGACATCAGACAAAAAATAAAAAATTTTAGAATATCTGTAAATTTACAATTTTGGCCCCTTCAGCCCCTCATAGCTCGGAAACGGTAAGAGCTACGCCAAATCGGTTGACATGGTGCTGAAAGCTTACATCAAGAGGAATCCAAAGAAAAAAATCCCATCGAAATCCGATGAAAAATAAAATTTTTGGGTTATCTGTAAATTTACGATTTTGGCCCCCTTCGGCCCCTCATAGCTGGGTAAGGAAACAAGTTACCAAAAATCTAATAGTAGAGCGCCACGATAATTTTTCATTAGGAATCCTTTAGAAAAAATTGCATCAAAATCGGACTAAAAATAAAAAAAAATGAAATTTTTGAAATTCGCCCCTTTTGGGCCCCATTTATCTCGTGAAATCCGTTGGCATACTCCAGAATGGAAATTTTCTAAGGAGTTTACTGAAAGAAACCCAATCAAAATCTGATAAATGATAAAGAATCTACAGTCAAATATGTGAAAACAACCAATTTAACCCCTTTTGGCCCCTTTTTCTAAAACGGGCGGGGCCAGGAACATGAAATTATAGCCCGGGCTAAAGCATGTGCCAAGAAACATCATACTAAAATTTGAAAATGATCTGTTCACTGGAACCAAAGTTATGCTGGCCACAGACACAAAAATACCCAATTTTACCCCTTTTTCTGAAACGGGTGGGGCCATAAACCCGAAATTAAAACCCGGGATAGCCATTATGCCAAGAAACCACATACTGAAATTTGAAGATGATCCGTCCACTAGAAACAAAGTTATGCTGGCCACAGACGCCGACGCCGACAACTGCGCCATAACATAATACGACTGCAAAATTTTTGCGGTCGTATAAAAACTTAAAACATGTTCAATGGACTGTGAAATTGAGGTTACAGTGATATGGGATGTTGTCTCCTTGACATTTACCCCATTTCCTTTCTTTTTCATAGTTACAGGCAAAAGCTATGTAGGAGACTGTCATGTACTACCTAACACTACTGAGAAAATGACCTAATCACCTTAACATGAAAGTTTCTGCTGTGGCCTTTGTCCCCATATTTTGTACAACTATGCCTCGCTTTTCATGCCTTTCAGCACTGGTGAGACAAAAATTACATACTGTCTGTTAATTTGGTATGTAAGTTATATACAATAAAACACAGGCAAGATACTATTTTGGGTTTAGAGATCCCAGTGATTCTAGAGTTATGCCCTTGAAATCTTCAAAATTTTGCAACCTTTGGGGTTTATGACTAATAGCATATAGTTTTCAGATTAGATATTTTCATAAGTAAGTCAATTGTTGACTACAAATATTAAGCTAAATTTACCGGTAATTAAGTACATGTAGTATTTAAGGTTCAGGGGGGAGAGTGATTTTTGGTGTTTTGCCTAAAACTGGCAGTGTCAGTTTCAGAAGACAAAAAATTTAGCAGCTGTTTAACTATCCCCAAATATGTATTCATTCATCATAACTTAATGGAATTGTAAACCAAACACAAACTTTTACTTGAGTCACTCAAATTGTAGGTCAATGTGACCTTATTTTCTATCAGGAACATTGTGACTACCCAAGACACTTTAACTGAAAAAATATCATTCCCCCACCTGCTCCAGTATCATAGATTTGGACTTAAAGGCAGTGTTGTACTTGAGATCCTAAACATTTTTGCAAATAAAACCTAATCTTTATCTCAAATTATTTTTGAAATGTAAGACAATATGTATAAAATCACAAAAAAAATTAACCAATGAAAGTCAATAACTCCTATAGTGGTATTTAGATTTTCTTCAAAATTCCTAGGTGGGTAGATCTTGATAAGCTAATCATTTTTGCAATTTCAACTTGACCTCCATCTGCTTTACTTTTTTATAAAAAATATTAAAAATTTTGAAAATTTTATGGATATAATGGTGGTGACTCCAGAACTGGTTAAATTTCTTTTAAATCAAAGGGTAGGTAGACCTTGTTATTCTGATCCACATCTGTTTATCCATTTTCACAAAAGTGTAGTTCCAGAAAAATTAAAGAGTAGTGTTTATCTTAAAAGTGTAGATTTGCAAATTCAGACTGACTATCTGCTGTCCTCTTCACCATAATATTATAGAGCTACCTTTTCTGTTTTTATGTTTGCTGTATTGTACTTTTTTAACTATTTTTGTGGTTGTGTTGTGTCAATGGTTCATACGCCTTTTTTGTTCCAAAATTCCATGACTTTTCCATTACCTTTTGCCATTTTCTATGACCTGTTTCTGGTCAATTGTTCTGCCTTTGTAGAAAAAAATGTGACGAAAAAATTCTTAATACTTTTTAAAACTTTTAGTTTTTATAATTTTATAATTTTTCTTTCTGCTGACTTTTATCACAATTCATAAATTCCATGACTTTTCCAGGCCTTGATTTTGATTTTACAAATTCCATGACTTTTCCAGGATTCCATGACCTATATGAACCATGTGTGCCCCTCCAAAATGCATAGTTTTTTTCATATTGAGATATGTTCATTCCTTTGAAATTTCATCTTCTACTTGGTTTAATTCAGATGGTCAGCTATCTTAACTGGTTTGATATACTGTACAGTGCTTTAATTTGGCAGTAAATTTTCGCAGTTTTCAGTGATGGATTTATTCACGAGTTTTTATATTCGAAGATTTTTAATTAGAGTCAGATATTTATTTATATTCTGGTTTAAAGTGAAATAATCGCGGGTATAAATTTTCGCTCTTATCGTGTTAAACGCGAATAGCACGAAAAAATACCCCGCGAAATATGACAACCATACAGTATACATCCGTGCTCAAAATTAAACAGAGAAATTGGCACCATTTGTATCTAACTCAAGGGATATCATCCAAACATTGGTTACATCAGGTATTTTAGTAGCCTGTTAAAAATTTCAAAAAGAGCCATAAAGTTATCTTTTGACATTCTCTAGATATTTCCTTCATTTTATCAAACAAGCTAGAAAGTAATATTTTTTTAACTTCATTAGTATCTAAGCCTAAAAATAGTCTGTACAAGCCTACTGCATGATTTCAGGTAAAAATTGTAGAAACTATGCCAAAATCATAGTATTGAATTGGTCTGCAGATCACCTTTACTCATGTCAAATTTTTTTTTATATCTGTAACCCTTTTAGTTATTTGCAAAAAGTCCATATGCACTATTTCAAGAAGAAATTGTTTGGTCCTCAGACAGATGTGGGGATTGGCCAAGATCATCGACAATGATATCTTCAAAGGGCCGTGGAAATGAAACAAAATGGCTGATCCCCACCTCTGTCTTCTTGTTTTTTAATCATTTTTACGTTTTGATATGTGTATATATTTATCTTTTTAACTTTTATCACAGTTCGACAAGAATTTTAACTTATTTGTTTATTTATACTTACACAAACTGCCTTGCAGCACTCTTCACTTTATTTTGGTAAAAATTGACTCCTAGGATAAGATTTTTGAAAAAATTAAGGATGGATGCCAAAAGGACAGATGACAAACAGACATTGACAGATGTAAAGTGATGGCAATGGCTGAAATGGCCTTTAAAAAAGTTATAACGTTACCATTCACTTTAAGGCAAATACAGGCAATTTCAAACATTACGGTTAACATGAGTCTCATGACACATATCATTTCGAAGCATTTTATCTAAGGAATTCAAACCTATTGTAAAAATATTGGGTTCACCATTTAGTTTTCTAAAAAAAAATTGCAACCAATCAAAATGTGAAATATCTACATTCTGGATGACATGTGCTGCCCCACCATGACCAATGCCCTTTCACTCAGGTGTTAACACAATACATTTTTATGTATTCATACACCTTATTCAAATATGACACTTGTTCTTATAATTATACACTATTAGCTTTTATTTAAGCCATTTTATGTTGTTCTGACCTTTAAAATGTACAATTTATGATTTGAAACAGCATATTTTCAAATTTTTGTTCTTTAGGAACTTCTTGACTGAAAACCAAATTACCTGGAAGTGTTTAGTGAGACTTACATGTAAAACAAGCCCCTTAAGATAATTGGCTTCCTGACTTCTAGGTCAACATTGGTCATTCATGTTGTGCATTTAAAGTATTGAAGTGAAATATGTCAATAAATATTTAATAAACAAATTAATAACAACATGACAACACTATTGTAAATATACTACAATAGATTGACTAGATTAAACATATAAATTAGTGTAGCTTATATTATGATACATAGTAATTCTACAAAATGAAATATGAACAGTATTATTAGAGTATATAAATATTAATGGGCAAGCAGAAAATTGTTCTGAAAAATTGTTTTTAAAAAAAAAATTTGGAAACAGGTGCTTAATGTATTTGTCAAGTCATTAGAATTCACATCTATAGGTTTCTAGTTGGAAAACATACAAAAATATGTTGAAGAAGTGTTGTTCTTTTTTTATATAACTGATGGGTTACTACAAGTAGAAATCCTACAAAATCTTTGTCAGTATAACAATTTCCTAATGACACATGTGTCACACAAAATCAATTGAAAAAGCTCAAAACCAAAATTTATCACAATATAAAATTGATGGGTATTCCATGGAACACTTGTGTCATCCGCACTACAGAAGAGCCGTTTTTTGCCCAGTGAACCTCTAAAATCTGCAAAATTAACATTTTAAGTATTAGGTGTATGTCTAGATTAGAAGAAAAACATATCCTGCAAATTTGTTTCAAATTCTATTTTTGAAGGACTTATTCACATTAACAAACTTAATTATTAATGAGCTATGTTGGCTTAACAAACCTCTAAAATCTGTAGAAACAAAATTTTAAGTGTATTGTGCATTACCATATACTGAAACTCTGGTTGGAATCTGACAGACAGTTTTGAAGAAGTCGCAGATTGACAAACCGAATTAAACAATGAACCATTTTGGCTCCATGAACCTCTAAAATCTGTAAAATCAAAATTTTAAGTATCAGGTGCACAATTATATCAGATGAACAACATATCCTGAAAGTTTGGTTGGAATATGACTTACAGCTTTGAAGGAGTTCAAGATTAACAAACGGAATAAACAAATGAGCTATTTTGGCTCAATCAACCTCTAAAATCTATAAAATCAAAATTTAACGTATCATGCACAACTATATTATATGAACATCATATTCTGCAATGTATGGTTGGAATCTGACTTAAAGGTATGATGGAGTTGTGGATTAACTAAGCTGATTAACAAATGAGATATTTTGGCTCCGTGAACCTCTACACAATCTGTAAAACCAAAATTCTAAGCATCATGTGCACAACTACACCAGGTGAATGATATATCCTGAGTTTGGTTGGAATCAGACTAGCAGTTTTAAAGGATTTGTTGATACAAAACCGACAGATGACGACATAAGACAACAGATAGTAATCCCTATGTGTTGACTCTGCTTACAGCAAGCGACACAAAATTATGATAAAATGTATGTGTCCCTTCAAATTTTGGTTCCTTTTTTATAACGGGACATGTACAAAAAGTAAAGTGAAGCATAGTTTTTTGCATAGTAACCTTGGTTAATTAAACTAGAAGCTGATATACAATGTACAGATGATGAAAGCATTAGAAAAAAATAGATACTACATGAGGTTGCACGTGTCGTCGTGCTAGGTATAACCCCCACTCGTGTTATCTTAAACATTTAAATAGGAAAAAAAGTCCCGCCAAACAGGAAGTTGATATCATAGGGTGACCAAAATTGCTTACGACGCACTCCCCCTATACATAAAGTCAAATACCAAATTTAAAATAAATTTGCCCTGCAGTAGCTGAGAAAAAAGCAATGAAAATTTTCACTCTATTCAATAAAGGGAAATATGGCTAAGTCCCACCAAACAGGAAGTTGATATCATAGGGTGACCAAAAGCGCTTACGACACATTCCCCTATATATAATAAAGGGCTACGCCGAGCGCAGCATGATACGACCGCAGCATGTCAAACACTGAAACTTGAATGAGTGTAATTCAAAATGAATGAGGACACAGTAAAGAGCTTGATACAGTAATTAAATTGACACAATAAAGAACTAGACCCAGTAATTAGCTGTACACAAACTAATGCAAATATAAAAATTAGCGTTAATGATTCCTTATATAGATCGGAAATGGTAAGAGGTATATCAAATTGGTCAACGGTCAACATACTACTTAAACAATATGATAAGAGGAATCCAAAGAAATGAACCCATTAAAATCCAACAAAAAAATAAAGGATTTTACATATTTTGAAAAATCAGCCCATTTGACCACTTTAAGCTTGGAAACGGTAAGAGCTGCACCAAATCCGTTGACAAAATGCCAAAGCTTACTTTATATCAAGAGGAATCAGAAGAAAAAAGTCCCATCAAATTCTGATGAAAAATAAAAATTTCTAATATTTCGAAAAAAAATGCAATTTTGGCCCCTTTCATCCCTTGTAGCTCGGAAACGGTAGGAGCTACTCTAAATCCGCTGGCACTTTTTTTTTGAAAGCTTATATTATGAAGAATCTTCAGAAAAAAATCCCATCTCAATCTGATGAAAAATAAAGATTTCACATATTTTGAAAAATTGCAATTTTGACCCCTTTAACCCCTTGTAGCTCAGAAACGGTAAAAGCTATGCGAAATCTGTTGACATATTTATGAAAGCTTATATCAAGAGGAATCCAAAGTAAAAATCTCATCAAAATCCAATGAAAAATAAAGATTTCACATATTTAGAGAAATTGCAATTTTGGCCCCTTTGACCCCTTGTAACTCGGAAACCGTAAGAGCTACACAAAATCTATTCCCATACTACTGAAAGCTTATATCATGACGAATCAAAAGAAAAAAAATCCATTGAAATCCAATGAAAAATAAAAAAATTTATGTAATCTGAATGTTTGCAATTTTTGCAATGTTTGGCCCCTCATAACACGGAAAGGAAACAAATTATAAAAAATCTTATGGTGCAGTGCTCTATTTATTTTTCATAAGGAATCCATTGCAGAAAACGGCATCAAAATCGGACTAAAAATAAAAAAAATAATTTTTTTTAAATTCGCCCCTTTTGGACCCTATTTATCTCATGAATGGTACATGCAATTTGAAATCTGTTGACATAATAATGATTGGAAATTACCTCAAGAGCACACTGAAAGAAACCCCATCAAAATCCGATAATTAATAAAAATTCTAGAGCTAAATAGAAGAAAACACCCAATTTTGCCCTTTTTGGCCCCTATTTTAAAAACGGGAGGGGCCATAATGACCAAAAGAGATCCAAACTTCCTTTTGTGCCAAGGAACATTGTGTTAAAATTTCATAAGGATTGATCAATTTGAACTTGAGTTATTGGCCAAAACTAAAAGTGTCTACAGACAACGACGCCAACAACGACGACGACAGCGCCATACCATTATACGACCACAAAGTTTTTGCGGCAGTATAAAAACTACATACCAAATTTGAAATAAATTTGCGCAGCAGTAGCTGAGAAAAGTGTGATGAAAATTTTCACAGTGTTCAATAGAGCTGAGTATCGTGAGGAATGTCACGATACAATACGTATCCTGATATCTGCTTGCGATACGATACTATCACGATACGTATCATGGTATTGTAAATCTTGTTTTCTTGACATAAATTCAGCATATATCAAGACTATGAGCTGCATTATGCAATTTGTTTTAATATCTGAGCCATATATCTGTCATAATTGTCATTAAATATTAGTAACTAGATGTAACTGTGGCCTGATGGGCCACAAATTTATACCCCCCGCTTCTTGTTGATGATCCTACCCTGCACAGTTACAGACGTAGAAACGTACCATGGGGGTACTCCAATAGTCCACCGTAACTTTGAGGCAACTTAAAATAAGAGGAAGGCACAGAGAAATCCTTGGGGAAACCTTTTTAGCCTACCTTTTAAATTTTCAATATAGACTCTAAGTAGGAGAAATCTACAAAGTGCTGTAACTTTGTT
>MJUU01060092.1:9039-29407 GCA_002080025.1 Modiolus philippinarum | reverse complement strand
CCGCCGCCGCCGCCACAATAGCCTATTAATTCACCAGCAGCAGCAGCAGCAAAAACCTGTAAAAAGGTCGATAAAGACAACAAAAATGCAATAAATTTATCGAAAATACGATCTGAAACATGAACTATGAATACAGTTAAACGGAATGATGAAAACAAATGTAAACTGTGAGATAAAAATCCGAACTGAAACAGGAAATTCGAACACAATTACAACAAAAAGTGGATTGAAGATGTACATTATGTTGACCAATCAAATTTTAGGAAATTCAACTAATCAGAAGCTTCTATTTGCCATGGACTGACCAATCAGAATGCAGAAAAATCAACCAACCAGAAACCGTCTTACAGAATGAATCGACTTTTCACAGCCATCGATACAAATGACTTTGACTATATAAAGCCACGATCAACCGGCTTCCTCAGTCGGCAGACCGCCATTCTGCTGACCAATTCAAAGCAAAGAAAACCAAAGTAAATGGTAAGTACATTAATTACCAATCACTAATTCATATTCATAATTAATTATAATATTCATAACTTAATATAACTAAATAATATGTTTACAGATGTATAGCAGAAAACACCAACGTTGTGACAACCAACACCTTAGCTGTGAAATATGTGAGAAGACATTTGCTACAAGATACAATCGTAACCGACATATGAGAATGAAACACCAAAACCCCTTAACCCTATGTCACCAACAAGAGAAGCACAAAGCTAAACCAGAACACCAGCCAACAGACTGTAACAATGGGGACTACATAATCAAGTTGAAAATTAAACAGATGGTGCCAAGACCTTGAATCAACATGTTATACACTAACAGTTAAAAACGTTCAGGACTTCTTACTTGATCTACGCAACATAATACACTCCATTCTAGGGGAGGTGATAGTTGAGATGGAACAACATGATTTAGTACAGACCTCAATTCAGTGCCCAGGATTGGATTTACCTATTCAATTACCTTCTATGCAGGTGGCCCAACTACGCCCAGAAGAATTAGTATGGAAAATCGAACACGTACTACAGTGTGAACCTTTGAAATGAAAACATTAATTTAAATACATATTGTACAGAAAGCATGTGGATGTTCTCCGACCCGTGTCTGCCTAACTGACGGAGATAATAAAAATGTATATATGTTAATATCTTGTTATTTGTAGATCCAAAATGAATCCAGAAACCAAATCCCAAATAAAATACCAACCAAATACAAAATTGAGAAATTGAAAGTTCAGAATGGGAAGTAATAACTTAAAGGTTGACGATAGACAGTAAAATCCGTGAAAAAAGTATCACATAAAAAAAGAACGAAAAAAATGTGTATCTGACCAAACATATCAAGCGAAAACTTGTAATTAGGTTCAAATAACTCTGGTAAATACAAACAGCACTAAAATCATATCACGACAAATACAACATGACTAGTCTAACAACACTGTAACATGAAGATTGAGGTAAGTGTTATGGTACAGGGACAAAATTAAATAAAATAGTTTTTTTTAACAGACTAAGGTTAAGCCAATGCTACTAAGGTTATAGAAATACTTTTATGGAAACAGTACTTTGGGGTACAGTTCCAACAGGTTATAGTTACTCTAGGTTACAGATAAGCTAATAAAAGGAGATGAAAATGTATCATACCGATAGTAATCATTTTTGAGACAAAAAGTGGATTGAAAGCGTACGGACCAATCAAATTGCTGGAAATTCAACCAATCAGAAGCCGTCTTACAAAAATAAAACATCAAATCACAACCATCGAGACAAACGACTTGGACTATATAAAGCAGCGATCGACCGGCTTCCTCAGTCGACAGACTGACATTTTGCAGTAAGTTAAAAAGAAAAAATGGAAAAAATTCATATGCAATTATTGTTTGCATCCCGTCCCGCTGAGGTCTACGCCATCTTGGTGAAGGCTAAAAATCTCCAGAAGCATTATGAAGGCCTTGAGAAATGGAAACAAAGACTAGTTGATGCATTCTACGCTGCCAACTGTAAATAAAATGGATAATTCATTATTGAAACAAATCACCTCCGAAAATGAATAAAAGAACATACAACTAAAAATTTTGTCAGTTGATTCCCAACTCTCGAACGTATCGGACAAAATGTCGTGCATCTACGTCGTTACTCCTACTGGAATGAAGAAATATGTGAAAGAAAAGGAAGAGTCGAAACCTGGATATCGGCGGAAAATCCGGCCAGATTTACCTTTTATCCAGACTGACACCATGCATCTAAAACCCAAGAAAAAGAAGTGCTCCAAATGTCAAGAAATAAAGAAACGCTCTGAATTCGACAATAAGAGGTGGATTTGTAAAATGTGTACCGATTTTTATACCGAATGGGCCAAACTGAACAAACAGGTGAAAAGGGACCGCAAAAAATTACAAGAAGATTATACTGCCAAGAAAGTCAACACCACAACGAATGAGACAAAGCCCCAATGAGCATCAACAAAACAAAGAAGATAAAAAAAAAATAAAAAAGGAACAGAAAAGATAAAAGAAAAGAATAAAAGATGAGGAAAAAAGAAGGAAAAGGGGTAATGCAGCCTATAACTATACGGTTATAGCCAGTCACAAGCATGGAGAAATGCAGAGTGACCTAAGTAAGCTCTCGCATATAATGACAATACAATAGATCTAGCAAAATATATCATTAAAAACAGTTCAGGTAAAAGGTTAAGAAACTGGGTAAACAACATCAATAAAGTAGTTTAGGTCGGGTGTATGTGTTGGGAATCTTAATTATTTGAAAAAAAATAATATTCAAAAATAAATTTAAAAAAATGAACACAACTCTAATAGTTCGAAAAAAATAACAGAATAACATTCAAATAAAAATAATAAATGAATATAAAGTTGTCATGGGTTAGAGGTTCGATAAAATAAAGATGATCATGAAATATTGTGAAAAAAGGAAAATAGAAAGGCAATAGCAGATTTTACTAGAGAAAGAAGGGACAAAATTCTAAGAATTGATTGAAAAGGGAGATAATCAATAAATATAATAGGGAACAAAATAGCAATAGCAGACGACAGTATAGAAATTGGGCAGGAAAGGGGAAATCACTCTAAGAATTGATTGAAAAGGGAGATAATTATGTAATATAGGAATTGTTTATGCAATATAATCGGAAATAATAATACAACGGCAATAGCAGACGAAAGTATAGAAATAAGGCGGGAAAAGGGAAATAACTCTAAGAATTGGATGAAAAAGGGAGATAATTAGTAAAACAAGAAAACAAAATGGCAATAGCAGACGACAGTATGAAAAATGGGCGGGAAAAGGGAAATCACTTTAAGAATTGGATGAAAAAGGGAAATAATGATGAAAGAAAGTATAAAATAATAAAATAACACATATAAAAAAAGTTAGACAAGAAGACATTAGCAATTGGAAGAAAAGGAGTTGAAAATACAAAGAACAATACTGAAAAGGGGTTGAATAGGCATAACAACATTTAAAAAAGGGTATTAGTCTAAACATTGGATTGCAGAACAATACTGAAAAAGGGGTTGAAAAGGTATATAATGCTATTACAACATTTAAAAAAGGGTGGGACAAGGGAGAAATTGAATGAAAAGGGAAAAAAATATAAAGAACAACATTGAAAAAAAGGGGTATAATACAATGAAAACATCTGAAATACCACGCCCAAGTCGTTCCGACTAGTGAACGTACCCGACTTCCGGTCTACATCTGGGGCTACGCCCACTTCCGGTCGTGCATGTACACTGTAGTAAGGTCAACGTGACCCCTCCGGGGTCACGTGTTGTTCCAGCACGTCATTTCCGGTTAATAGGCCCGAATAGGGCTTCAAACAAGACCACTTCCGGTTGCACATGCGCATCATAAACACGTCTGCATCTGTTCACGTGACTTCCGCTTCCGGTCACGTGACTTCCGTCACGTCACTTCCGCTCTGCGTCACTTCCGCTGACGTCACTTCCGGTGATCCACCGCATCCACCACCTCAAATATGAGTTTGTTCGTACCCATATACTACTATTGGCTGATTAACCACCTGCTAAATAACCATGTCCGCCCTACACAAGACAATCAATAGTAGTGTTTCACCTACATGTAACCAAATTTATTCAAAAGCGTACATATAAGAATTGTACATAAGGACAAAATTCACAGACGTGCAGTAAGCATGGATAAATAAACATATCGTAATAAAGTTTAACATTGTTTACTTCCAGGTAATGTAAAACTAATTTCAGTCTGATATTTACATTAAAAAATTAAAATGTGAAATACATCTATACTTGGAATAACATGTAAATTATATGAAATATTTTATTTGCATTCATTTTCAAAGGCTCCATGTATTACGAAAACGCCATGTAAACTTTATACAACATGAAAAATCAATACATCATTCGGCTGTGTATTGTCATTTATGTGTATTTCGGTGTAGTTAAATGTAGGTAATTTTGTAATTATCGTTTTTTTAGTTAAACACAAACAGGTTTGCATAACCGCACAAAAATGTTATCATGCATTGAACCAACTAATATGATTATTTAGATAGTGTCGAAAATGGTTGAACCTGAAGGTCGCTTGCCGTTCAACGATTTTCGACACTATCTAAATAATCATATTAGTTGGTTCAATGCATGATAACTTATAATGTGTGACACATAATAGAACAAAATACTTGTGGAAACTGTACACAGAAGACAAAAAAATATCGGCTAAAGAGCTATCTATTATACGGTGCGGCTTCGCCTTACCGTATAATAGATTTCTACTTGCAGCCTAACTCACGATGTTAGCTCTTTAGCCGATGATAATATATAATGGCTAATGAACACAAAGAATAAAGACATTCCAATTGCTATATGTAAATGTATATAAAAAATGTAATATTACTCGCCAATTAATAACAGAGACATTTTCAGAAGTGAGTCATAGATCTTGTTTGTGATTCCGCATCGAACACAATGAGATCTACGAGATCTTGAATTCTTTCATGTCCATGAATCTTGAGCAATGTCCCTTGGTGTTCGATGCAGCTTAACAAATATTTTTTCTCATTTATTCCCTTTTATGTTTGCTTTCCTGCTTTAGACACGAGGAAGTATATTAGATCTTAAATATATTCATGTCCATAGACCTTTAGCACTGTCCCTTGGTGTCTGAAACAGTTAAGTGACCTGTTGACTGAGCTCTTTTTCTGTTCTCTTTATACGCCTTGTTTTTCTGCTTCAGACACGATGAGGTTTATGAGATCTTGAATTATTTTCATGTCCATGAACCTTAAGCATCGTCCCTTGGTGTCTGATGAAGTAAACCGACCAAATAATTCATTAAATACTACTAGTTAAATCGTAAAGGTCACTTCACATGTCTAGAGAACATTAGTCAAGAAATCAACAAGATTTAGGAAAGGCAAATGCAATTTGTACATTGTAGAAATGCTAACATTTTTTAACATGACAAAATTTTGTCATGACCAAATCCTTGACCAGATTATGTGGGAATTTTTTAGTTTGATTTTTCTTCCGTAGTGCAACAGTGTTTTACCAGCAGAATAGTCTCCTTTAGCTCGCCGGCAGATTAGCGGCGAGCACCCCTTGACCCATCTTTCAAAATTACGTATTGTCATATTCCCTCCTTTCAAGATTGTGGTCATGGAGTTAGTAGTCTACCTGTATTGGGTTTTATTCATATGTTTACTAAATCATAGGGAAACGGGACAGATAAAGGGGAGGTTTGGATACCCACAAACCCGTTTAACCCTACCACTGGCTTTTGCTAGTGCCGGTACCAAGTCCGACTGTCCCGAGTTCCTATCGTTATTTACGTTTTTCTTTTGTCTTATTTGTGTTTTCCTGTGTAGTTCCCTAGCAGATTGTGGCATGTATTTATGATTTTCAACCATTGTAGGTGTTTCCTGTTGTCCCTTTTATTTCATTTAACAGTGTTATCATTATTATTCTTGTTTATACATTGTCCAATTATGTACTAGTGTGTTTATTTATTTCCAAATTAGGTCCCTCCTGGGGACCTAATTTGGAAATAAATAAATATTCTATTCTTTTCTATTCTATTTATATACCTGGTATATTTTAAGTCGTGGAATTCTTTATTTTTCTGACCAACAGTGAAACACTGAACGACTGAGAGTATGATATTCTTCGGGACTGTGAATCCATCACCAGCGGCATTGCCTCGAAGGAATTGGAGGAACAAATTATCGAAACATTTAGATGGCCCTACAGTTTATATCTAATGGTGAAAATTAACACATATGCATTTATCTAAAGAAAAAGTTGTTCATCGTAAATGGAAACAAAAATGAGATTGATTGTTTATGTTTTACAGTCCCGTGGGCACTTTTTCAGCTATCTCAGGGCGAAAACAAGTTCATCAATTCAAACAAAACAATAATAGAAAAAAAAGAAATCAAAGTGGAAGTATCAATCGGGGCAAGTAGTTTTGATTGCCATGAAAAGGAGAAATTGGTAGCTGCAGGTTTACCATTTTCTACAACTGAGAGTTTGACTTCAATATGGAAGGGGTCCTAAACCTGCATGAAGGGTGGCATTTCCCCATAGTTTGCATACAATGCTATTAAAACCAGGCTATCTGTATAATAACATGACAGATCATTACGCTATTGTAGCTACAATTCAGATTCCTGTAAACATAGTTCATTCGTATACACGTGAAGTATGGGTGTATAAGTATGCGGACTATGATAAATTTAATGAGCTCATTGATGAGTATGATTGGAAAACTTCCTTTGAAAATTGTTCTAATATTGATGATGCTTGTGAACTTTTTACTCATAAATTTATTGACTTTGCTAAAGAATGCATTCCGTGTAAAGTTGTAACTGTTCGTCCTAAAGATAAACCCTGGTTCAACTCTGATTTGCGACGCAAAATTCGTAAGCGTGACCGACTGCGTAAGTTAGCTCATAATACAAATCGACCCGATGACTTTGTTAAATATAAGCAGCAACGAAATAGGGTAAATAATATGAAAAATTTTGCCAGGGAATCTTTTTTTGTAACAGAAAACATCGTGTTATGGTTGACAATTCCTTTTCAACTTTAAGAGACATTAAAGCAGGCGTTCCACAAGGTTCCGTGCTAGGCCCTCTCCTGTTTTTGATCTATGTCAATGACATAGCTGATAATCTTGATTCTTTGACTAGATTATTTGCAGATGATACTTCACTATCTTATAATTCCACGTCGAAACAACTTTTAGAGGAAAAAATAAATAATGACTTAGTAAAAATAGACGACTGGTCGAAAAAATGGTTGGTTAATTTTAATCCTAATAAAACCAAGTTTCTATTCATTTCCAATATGCTAAACTGTGGTAATCTGGAAATATGTTTCCAAGATGTAATTCTTGAAGCTTGTAATCAACATAGACACTTGGGTATTACTTTTAGCGATGATTGCAAATGGGCGTTTCACATTGACAATATTTGTAAAACTTACTACGTAAATTAAAATATTTGTTGAAAAGAGAACATTTAAATAAAATTTATTTTATATATATTAGACCTGTCATGGAGTATGGTTGTGAACTGTGGAATGACTGTGGGGTTGAACTTGCTGAAAAATTAGAAAAACTACAAATGGAGGCAGCTAGGATTGTCACTGGTTTACCAATATATTCAAGTAGAGAATCGTTATATTTAGAAACGGGATGGGAAACACTAGTAGACAGAAGGAACAAAAGATGTTTGTGTTTGATGTACGATATTGTAAACAACCACTGTCCCTCATACCTGAATGACAGTTTACCCCCTAAAGTATTTTAAATTTCTAATTACCCTTTGCGTAATGGAGAACTAATATTCTCTAATTTCTGTCCTGTTTTCACGTTTCCTGAGCGGTTGGAGAAATATGTTTCTCCTCTCTAGAGAGAATGTTGTTCTCGGCAAGTGATTGGATGAAATTCAATTATGACGTCAAATATGTTTGCCGTTTTCCGACTTTACCATTGTGACGTCATGAAAAAAGGCGACCATGCCTGATGACGTCACTTCCAAAGAACACATTTATTTCGGATCATCAGAAAAGGGGGGTCATGTTTTTGTCAAAAATCTCCTTGAAATCATTAGAGAGATAAAATCCACAACCGTATTTCGTGGGAAACGACATTTCTACACTCTCGATAGTTAAATTTTCAAATATTTTAAACGCTCGGCAAGCCTCGCGTTTAAAATATTTGAAAATTTAACTATCTCTAGTGTAGAAATGTCGTTTCTCAATCGATGCGATTGTGGATTCTATATTTTTACACACTAAACTTCGTTATAATAATAGTGTTTTGAATTATGATCTGTTTCGTGTCAATTTAAGAGACAATCCCTGCTGCACGTGTGGTTATCCATGTGAAAACTCCTTTCATTATTTTTTGGAATGTCCACTTTATGATGAAATGCGTCGTGATTTATTTTTAGTACTTCGAATTTATGGAAATATTTCATTAAACATTATTCTTTTCGGAAATGAAAACTACTCGATGGAGCAGAACATAGATATTTTTCATGCTGTTCATGATTTTATTGAGCACAGTAAACGCTTTGCTTAGCTGCTACAGTGTGTGTGTGTGTGCTTCTATATATATTTTGAATTAATCATAAGTTACATTTCTTCTGCATTTGCTGTCATTTATTATTATATGTTGTATGTAGTAGGGAGAGGGCTTTATATAACGTTGTAATAACTTGTGCCCAATCCCATTGCTGTATATATTGAGCAATAAAATAAGTTTAATTCAATAACATGACTAACCCACAGAACGGACAACCCCATATCCAGCAATGGTGAAAGTTCAAGATCAAACAAATCATTTCAGACACCAGACATGTCAATCTTTTTTTTGACGAGGTTTTCTCTAGTCAGAAAACCAATGAACTATAGGAAGACGACGGATAAAGTGAAGAATATGAACACAATATTAGTACTACCAGTATTGTACAATACTAGTAAAATATATGTGTACCAGTATTGTACAATTCTGGAAGATACTGGAGAATACTGGTAAACCAGTATTGCAGATACTGTAAGATACTGGAATATACTGGTACTACTAGAATTGCAGATACTGGAAGATGCTGGAAAATACTGGTACAACTAGTATTGCGGATACTGGAAGATACTGGAAAATACTGGTACAACTAGTATTGCAGATACTGGAAAATACTGGTACAACTAGTATTGCAGATACTGGAAGATACTGGAAAATACTGATACAACCAGTATATATTGTGAATACTGAAAGATACTGGTATTTCTAATATTGCAGACACAGCTGGTTTACTTAGTATTATGGATAATGTGTTATCTGGTTATGTGCTATTTGTTTTTCTGCCTCAAAATAGATATTTTACGAAAGGATATGGAGTAAATGAACACGAGACCATAACACTACTTCAGCTGCAATAATCTTAATGAGCTGTATGGCCATTTCGGAAATTACCATGTGGTTATGGCAATGGAAACAGAAAAAGGGTGTCAGAGTAACAAATGTTTAAAATGCACAAAACAAAACGAAACCCGAAAAATCAGTAATACCAAGTATAGCTATGGACAAAACTACGATGGAGGGAGTTAATCCATAGGTTTTAGAATTTACATAAATTTAGATAATAGTAATTGAACAAAGTGTACACATGAGATATCATCTCATGTACAAGTACACAATATCTAAGAAAAATAAAGAGCATACATCTCTACCGCGGGCCCAATTTGTTTTACCAACTCCACACTGCAATGAAAGACAAAATAGATGTTTTTTTGTAATCAAATGGAACAAATGTTACAACCCAAGATGTAAATAAAGGCCCAGCCCATGGTTAAATTTCCAATAACCATATATCTGCCATGAATTATTTCTTAAGTAAATTGTGAACGTAAACAGTCAATGACCACAAGATAGCCTTTAATGAAACGACAAAATTTCAGTTAATTTAAGGTCTTCACATGGTTATTTCAATACTTTTTTCTTTCACTACAGATAAAACTCATACACTTCTTTAATTTCAAATCAATACATTTGACAGAACTTACACTCTTTACAGCTTTACACTTGGGAGATCCTCATTAGTTTCCCAAGACACATGAAACAACGGCGGTAGAATACCGAAGGAACAAAGGAGTGGTACTGACTACAATCGAAGTCCAAAGACAGGGCCAAGACACAGAAAACAATGCAACGACATGCAGATACAAGGCACAAAAATAAAAATCTCAACATTCAAAACAAGTTGTGAAATTCCAGAATTTCTGACCATCAGCAAAGCACTGAATAGCTGGCAGTATGATACCATTGGGGCTGTAAATCCACTAACAGTAGCATCGACATAGGAAAAGTATCAAAATGCAGTAATTTATATTGCCGCAGGGTTCATATGAAATGGTGAAAAGCAAATCAACTTGTACGGAGTTATTTTAAGATGCAAGGTTTGTACCGTTATATACAATTAATCAAAATAAATTATAGACCAAGAAAAAAAATCAGGAAATATTTCAACTATCTGAAGGCGAAAACAAGCAAATCAATTCAAACAAAACAATAGAAAAAAGAAATTGAAGTGGAACGGGCAATTGCGGCAGCAAGTGTTGATTGGCACCGGAAAAGAGGAGACATGGGTAGGGAAGGAATTTGACCCTTTTATACGGTCCCGTAAGGCTGCCTTTGTATCGAGAATTGTAAAAAGGATCTTAATACTGCATGGAATGTTTCCCCTCGCAGATGTTATACATTGCTTTGCAACCAGGCTTTGCTTTTGTGACCTGACTACTTTACATAGATATTGCATTATCATCACCAACCGGGGACACATCCGACACTAAAATTAAAATATGTAGGTGTGGTGAGTCACGATTCAAAGATAAAAATATGTCGAAAACAATAATTATAACATAACACCGTTAAGGTTTAAAAAGTAAAAAGATAGGCCAAACGTTCCAGTCACTAAGACCTTCATTTGGTGGTAGACAGGGACAAGGAAAGTAAAGAAGATTGTGTGGTTATGCGGTTGTAAACTTGGATTCTATTGCTTGATTAACCACCTGCTAAATAACCATGTCCGCCATACACAACAAGTAAATCAATAATCGTGATAATATAGTGTTTCACCTAGACCAAAGTCACTCAAAGGGGTACATATACAATTTATCTCCCTTTTTAGTGCCTCTCTATCCATTCTCTCCTTTCTCCCCCCTTTTTTTCCTATACGTTTCTTTAAAACTCCTTTAATCCTGTTTGCCGTGTCATACGTTTTTTTTTTATTTCACTTGTTTTCAACAGACTTTTATTGAAATCAAGGCTACCTGCACCCCCGGGCCTGCACCTTGTTTTATGGGTCTGATACTTCAATAATGGACAAACTTAACCTGTTAAAATAAACCAATATATAAATAGCAAAGGAGATTTATTATCCCCCCCGCTTAGCGTACGTACGTATGTGTGTAGTGCTCCCCGATAGCTCTGGAACTATAAGAGGTAGAAATTTGAAACTTTGCACCATACTAGAGAATGATCTGCACTAGCGCGCTAGGGGTTCGGAGTTTCTGTCAAACGCCCTAGGGGCAAATTATGGGCAAAAACGAATTTTCGCGATATCCAATAATCGGAGAAATCTCCAAGGCTATTTGGGCTAGAAAGTTGAAACCCGGGAGTCGACTCGCATATTATGTTGCAACTTCGTCGGAATTTTCGTATGACCCCTCTGGGCATGGCATCTAGGGGGTCCAAAAAACGGAAAAAAAAACGATTCAGCTAGAACTCCTCTTTCACCTTAAGTTGTAGAAAGCTGATTTTATGGGCAAAAGTAACACTATAAAAGTTGTTTGTGCCGAAGGTTTCGGAATTTTGAAATTTGCCCTCAGGGCGGAATAATGAGCGAAATTGTATTTCGAGTTTTCCAGTAATATGCGAAATCTTCTGAAGTATTTATGTTTGGAAGCTGAAACTTTCTATACGAGTTCCATTATGTTTATCTAATTTGCTAATGATATGGCCCCTAGGGGCATGCCCTTAAGGGAAAAAAAACTTGAAACCATAAGTACTCAGCATATGATTGGAACTTTATGTATAATTTTCATTTTGTGGTTTACATTTTCATGGGGAATTACTTGAATTGCTTTTGGAATCCAAGATAAGAATTTATAATTTAGGCTTTGGTGCCAAATTTGGTTAATTTCCTGAAAATGTCAAAGACCAATACTTTTTGAAATTCTAACATGAAATCATATAATTAAGCAACTTTTTAATGTCATCAGCTTGTATGAACATTTAAATTTTAAAAATATGATTCTTATATTAGTAAATTTCCTGAAACTCTCAAAGACCCATTACTTTTTAGAATTTTACCTAGCTGCCATATCTTTTTTGGTGCCTTATTTTATCAGTGATAATTTTCAATAGAACTTTGATTCTAATTTTGGTAAATATCCTGAAAGTCTTAAAGACTTGTTATTTTTTGGAATTCTACCTAGCAACCATATCTTTTTCAATTCCTAACGGTAATGATGATCATTTTCAATAGTCAGGTTGCAAAAAACTTTGATTCTTATTTTGGTTAATTTCCTGAAAGTCACAAAGACCTGTTATTTTTTGGAATTCTACCTAGCAACAATATATTTTTTCATTCATAACGGTAATGATGGTCATTTTCAAAAGTCAAATTGCAAAAAACTTTTTCCTGAAAGTCTTAAAGACCTGTTATGTTTTGGAATTCTACCTAGAGACCATATCTTTTTCAATTCCTACCAGTAATGATAATCATTTTCAAAAGTCAGATTGCAAAACACTCCTGCAACTCTTGAAGACCTGTTATTTTTGTCAATTCTACATAGCAACCATACCTTTTTCAATTCCTCACATTAAGAATCATTGTTTTTAATAGAAAGACTGCAAAAATCTTTGATTCTTATTTTGGTAAATTTCCTGAAAGTCTAAAAGACCTGTTACTTTTTGGAATTCTACCTAGCAACCATATATTTTTCCATTCATAATGGTAATGATGGACATTTTCAAAAGTCAAATTGCAAAAAACTTTGATTCTAGTTTTGGTAAATTTCCTGAAAGTCTTTAAAGACCTGTTATTTTTTGAGATTCTACCTAGCGACCATATCTTTTTCCATTCCTAACAGTAATGATAATCATTTTCAAAAGTCAGATTGCAAAACACTTTTGATTCTTATTTTGGTAAATTTCTTAAACTCTTGAAGACCTGTTATTTTTGGGAATTCTACGTAGCAACCATACCTTTTTCAATTCCTTACATTAAGAATCATTGTTTTCAATAGAAAGACTGCAAAAATCTTTGATTCTTATTTTGGTAAATTTCCTGAAAGTCAAGACCTGTTATTTTTTGGAATTCTACCTAGCAACCATATCTTTTTCAATTCCTAACAGTAATAATGATATTTTCAATAGTAAGATTGCAAAAAACTTTAATTTAAATTAATTTTTTATTGATGATTCCTATATATACATTTTCAAACTTTAGTGTTGGTCCAAAAAAGGTGAGCGGAGGGATTGCAATCTATGATTGACCTTTTTTCATTGATTGAGACGTTCAGTAGTGGTTCAACCAGTTTTAGTGGCAGAGGAAACTGACAAACTAAGGCAAGTGACAGATGGTAAACTTCAACAATTTTGACCTTTATTTGTAACATGTATAAAACTGAACACAGACTCTTACTTGTGATAGCAATAATTCATCTACACAGTAGTCCGTCCAAAAAGAAAACTGACCTTTAACCTTATTAAATCAAAGAAACAAGTTATAAACAATGTACAGTTTTATTTTTCATATAAAATTTTATCACAGAAATGACATATAATGTACATAAAAATATGTAATAACATAACAAAATACATATATTTAACCAACAGATAAATGTACCATTTCTATTGCTTCTATCTCAACTTTTATAGAAATATTTGTATATTGCAATTGCTGTTGCAGAAAATATTATTTTAATCAGTATGGAATAGAAAAAAATAAGAGTTCTACATCTTCAGATCTTGAGTATTTGTTTAGAAGAAACAATGTCATAAATGATTCATTTTTAACTTGAAAATTGATATAATAAAACTGTCATATAGTAAGGTATGGCTGTAAAAAACAAGAAATAAATATAAACATGAATACCTCATATTTTATTGGCACAGAGCAATGGACATAGATAAAAGATCATCTCCTTACCCCTTTCCTGAAAAAAATGAGCACTGAAATTTAAAAAAAAATGAAATAAATGGTAGAACTGTCTACAATGATTTTGACCACAAAAATATAATGTGTAAAAAATCTTAAGACATCGAAAGACCGTCAGTTTGTAATCATCATACGAGGTCCACCTGGGGTCCACTATATGATGAAATTAGGCATACATGTTATCTCCCTTTCCTCCCATAATGACTTCATGGCTTCCATGTGATAACTTTAACAGCAATATTGGCAGCTTTTACAACAGCTGGAATGGGATCTGTTGTTCTGTTTTTTATCTGAAAAAAAGAAAAATTGAGACAGTATGACAAGTATACAATTAAGACTATATCAGTTAAAATATGAATATACCAGGGGATACCAAACGTTATAGCCATAATAGCTTTTGACTGATTTAATTTTCTTAAATCTTTATTGTAAACACTTCCCTCCAAAAATTCAAGGGAAAATTTTCAGTTGTGAATAGAAATATTGCAGATGAATGTACAATTTGTTTGATCATAGAAATGCTTAGAATTGCATATTAAATCACATTAATTTGATTTTAACACAGTTATTACCCTGAAGTGTTTGGTTTTATCCCTCCCCCATCTAATACTAATCAACATAGGTAATCAACGATTACAGAGTTAGCCTCGTTATGGTACTTTGTCACAGTAACAAAATTTTGACTGGATGTTGACATCACATTTGCATGCCTAAGCAAGGTTACATGATCCTATCATGTATAGTGACAGAGATCTGAACTTGCCTGAAAACTTGGACATAAATCACTCATGCCTAAAACATAAGTCAAAGTAACATACTTTTGCCTGGATGCTGATGTACCATCAGGGATGCATGCCTATGCAAGGTTACATTATCCTACCATGTACAGTGACTGATTTCTGAACTTGTCCAAAAACTTGAATGTAAATCAATCAAGCAGAAAAAATAGGTAATTGTTGGATGCTGATCTATCATCAGAGATGGATGCATATGCAAGGTTACATGATCCTACCATGTACAGTGACTGATATCTGAACTCGTCCGAAAACTTGGATGTAAATCAATCAAGTGGAAAATATAGGTCAAAGTGACCTAATTTTATATGCATATGCCAGGTTTCATGATAGTACCATGTATAGTGACTAAGATGTGAACTCGTCCTCAAACTTGAATGTAAATCAATCAAGCATAAAATATAGGTCAAGGTGTCCTAATTTTGCCTGGATGCTGACCAATCATCAGAGATGCATGCATATGCAAGGTTACATGATCCTACCATGTGAAGTGACTGAGATCTGAACTCGTCAGAAAACTTGAATGTAAATCAATCAAGCGTAAAATATAGGTCAAAGTGACCTAATTTTGCCTGGATGCTAATTCACCATCAGAGTTGCATGCATATGCAAGGTTATATGATCCTACCATGTAGATTGACTAAGATCTGAACTCATCCGTGTCATACCTAATTTTACCCCTTTTTGGCCCCTTTTTCTGAAATGGGCAAGGCCAGAAAACCGAAATTAAAACCCGTGCTAAAGCTTGTGCCAAGAAACCTCATACTAAAATTTGAAAATAATCCGTCCACTAGAACCAAAGTTAAGCTGTTCAAAGACACCAACGACAATTGGGCCATGCCATAATACGACGGCAAATTTTTGCGGTCATATAAAAATGGACACAGTTAAGTAGGATTTTTTAAATTTCTATCTTAAGGGAAATGAAAAGAAAGCTTATGCCATACGAAGAGTAAAAAAAATCCATTTAAATTTAATCAATTAATGTAATGTCTGCTAGGCAAAGAGCACATGATATACCAGTACACAGACAACTAGAAGTGGGAGCAGTCGCAAACGACAGCTAATCCCCTCGCCCGCTGTTAAGAAATAATAACCCTTATATAATCTAAAGATGTAAAGATGAATGTAGAAGGTACATCCACTTAACAGTAAGATCATTATGTGTAACGTGTAGTATCTCAGATATAAACATTAATAGAAACTTAAACAAAAGTCAGTCAAGTGTAAAATGTAGGTCAAAGTGACCCAATTATCACCTGATGCTGCAAGACTCTCAAGACGCATCCACTGACCACAGATGATTGATGTAACACACAGGGTATCTCATACATGAACATTAATGCAAACTTTAACCGGAGACATTGAAGCATGAAATGTAGGTCAGAGTGACAAAATCATCATCCGAAGTAGCATCACTATCCAAGATGCATCCACTGACCAAAGATGATTGATGTGCCACATGTAGTTTCTCAGATATGAACCTTAACACAGACTTTAACCAGATTCACTGAAGCATAAAATGTAGGTCAGAGTGACCCAATTATCGTCTAAATCAGCATCACTCTCCAAGACGCATCCACTGACCAAAGATGATTGATGTGCCACATGTAGATTCTCAGATATGAACCTTAACACAAACTTTAACCTGAGTCATTGAAGCATGAAATGTAGGTCAAAGTGACCCAATTATCATCTCAAGCAGCATCACTCTCCAAGACGCATCTACTGACCAAAAATGATTGATGTGCCACCTGTAGTTTCTCAGATATGAACCTTAATGCAAACTTTAACCTGAGTCATTGAAGCATGAAATGTAGGTCAAAGTGACCCAGTTATCATCTCAAGCAGACGCATCTACTGACCAAAGATGATTGATGTGCCACATGTAGTTTCTCAGATATGAACCTTAACACAAACTTTAACCGGAGTCATTGAAGCATGAAATGTAGGTCAGAGTGACCCAATTATCATCCGAAGCAGCATCACTCTCCAAGGCGCATCTACTGACCAAAGATGATTGATGTGCCACATGTAGTTCCTCAGATATGAACCTTAATGCAAACTTTAACCTGAGGTGGGACGAACGGACGGACGGGCGAGATGCTATATCCCCTCCCCAACTTCGTTGGGCGAGGGGATAACTAAAACTTTTTGACATTACTAATCCACTACAAAATATGATTGAAAAAAAATCAAATAGTCAGTCTTTGGCTTACCAAGATGTAACCACATTTAAATCAATCTGTTGAAGCATTGCATTAAAATGGTGTGGAAACCGATATTTTTCAAGTGCCATAACTCTGCACAAAATTATCCAATTAGAACCAAATTCACACTTGACCCCAACTGATATAGATACAATCATATACCGAATATCAAATCAAAATGTTGTAGCATTGCAAACTAGAAGTGGGAGCAGTCGCAAACGACAGCTAATCCCCTCGCCCGCTGTTAAGAAATAATAACCTTTATATAATCTAAAGATGTAAAGATGAATGTCCAAGGTACATCCACAGAACGGTAAGATCATTATGTGTAATGTGTAGTATCTCAGATATAAACATTAATGGAAACTTTTAACCAAAGTCAGTCAAGTGTAAAATGTAGGTCAAAGTGACCCAATTATCATCTGAAGCTGCAAGACTCTCGAAGACGCATCCACAGACCACAGATGATTGATGTAACACATAGGGTATCTCATACATGAACATTAATGCAAACTTTAACCCAAGTCATTGAAGCATAAAATGTAGGTCAGAGTAACCCAATTATCATCTGAAGCAACATCACTCTCCAAAATACATCAACTAACCAAAGATGGTTGATGTGCCACATGTAGATTCTCAGATATGAACCTTAACACAATTTTTAAACTGAGTCATTGAAGCATAAAATGTAGGTCAGAGTGACCCAATTATCATCCGAAGCAGCATCATTCTCCAAGACGCATCTACTGACCAAAGATGATTGATGTGCCACATGTAGATTCTCAGATATGAACCTTAACGTAAACTTTAACATGGGTCATCGAAGCATGAAATGAAGGTCAGAGTGACACAATTATCAGCCAAGCAATATCACTCTCCAAGACACATCTACTGACCAAAGATAATTGATGTGCCACATGTAGATTCTCAGATATGAACCTTAACGCAAACTTTAACTGGAGTCATTGAAGCATGAAATGTAGGTCAGAGTGACCCAATTATCATCCGAAGCAGCATCATTCTCCAAGACGCATCTACTGACCAAAGATGATTGATGTGCCATGTGTAGATTCTCAGATATACACCTTAACACAAACTTTAACCTGAGTCATTGAAGCATGAAATGTAGGTCAGAGTGACCCAATTATCATCTGAAGCAGCATCACTCTCCAAGACGCATCTACTGACCAAAGATGATTGATGTGCCACATGTAGTTTCTCTGATATGAACCTTAACGCAAACTTTAACCGAAGTAATTGAAGCATGAAATGTAGGTCAGAGTGACCCAATTATCATCCGAAGCAGCATCACTCTCAAAGACGCATCTGCTGACCAAAGATGATTGATGTGCCACATGTAGTTCCTCAGATATGAACCTTAACGCAAACTTTAACCTGAGGTGGGACGAACGGACGGACGGACGGACGGACAGGCGAGATGCTATATCCCCTCCCCAACTTCGTTGGGCGAGGGGATAATAAAAGGTGTGAAACTGAGAGATATTTTTGTACAAGGTCTAAAACTCCATAAAAAATTAACCAACCAAAACCAAATTATAACTGGACATGAGTCTCACCTAGATGCACTCATATACCAATTATAAAATCTGAATTTGACATGCGGCAGAAGACCAAGGGCAATAACTCTGTACAAAATCCACTCACCAAATCCAAATTAAAACTTGACCTGTATCTTACCTGGATACACTCATATACCAAATATCAAATCAATATATGTCAAGCGGATACAGAGAAAAACTCCAGAAATTTATGTTTTTCAAAATTTTACAAAGTCCAAGGCCCATAACTCTGTTAAAAATCAACCAACCAGTACCAATTCAAACTTGATCTGTATCTCACGTAGATACATTCATATACCAAATATCAAATCATTATGTCAAACGCATACATAGCAAAACTCCAGAAACTTCATGTAAGCTTGCATCATGAAGAATCCAATGAAACAAATCTGTTTATATCAGATAAATAAGAATTTCTAAAAGTTTGTAAAAATAAAATTTAGACCCTTTGACCCCTAAAATCTCAAAAATGGCTTCAGCAAAATTTGTAGACACACTACAGAAAGGTTACTTTAAGGAGAATCAAAATGAAACTAACCCTAGCAAATCTGATGTATGTTAAAATTTTAGATATTTCATAAAAACCAAATTTAGATAAACTTTTGTCCTAATAGCTAAGAAAGGGTAAGGACTGTGCCAAATTCATCAGATCCAATACCAAAAGCTACTGTATAGGGCTTTATATTCGTGGAATGAAATTTTCGCTAACTAAAAAAACGTTTTGGAATTATTCGCGGGGTTTTATATTCGTGGATATTTAGTTAAAGTCATAATGTTTATTTATATTCAAGGCTACAGTAAAATATTCGTGGGTATAAATTTTCGCGCAAATCGTTTTAAACACGAATAGTGCAAAAATTAATACACCGCAAAATATTTCAACCATACAATAACTTAAAGAAGAATCCAAAGACACATACCCTGTTAAAATCCAATTTAAAGTAGAATTTTTGGAATTTGTTAGACATGATGGTTTCTTTTGCCTCTTTATAGCTTGGAGATGAAAGGTATCAAAAATCTTATTACTGAATGACAATTCATTTTTCATACAAATGAGTTTATTTTAAAAATTGCATTGAAATCAGACAAATAACCAAATAAAAAAATTGAGATCTGCCCCTCTTGGGTCCTACTTATCTCAATAATCCGTAAAGGTTCCGCAGAACCTAGTGTCTCCCCTGCTCACTCCACTGTTATTATTATTTGGCCTATATTAAGATGTGGTTGCAAAGAAGAATTCCAAAAGACAACTTGTCTTTTAGAGTTTCAGAAAATATACGAAAGTTGGAATAAAAATTTTGAAATCTAACCATTTAAAAAATTTGATTTGACTTAAAGCCATCCAAAAAACATGGTTTCTAACAAGAATTCCCCAAAATTGCTTGTCTTTGAGAGTTTCAGGAAATTCACCAAAATTGGAATCCAAAATTTTTGAAATCCAAACAATGAAAACATTAGCTTTCACTAAAAATCATCCAAAAAGCATAGCTGCTGACAAAAATTCCCAAAACATAGGAAATCAACGATTACAAATATGAAAAAGAAAGGAAAT